>CAUYRT010104799.1:0-10983 GCA_963574885.1 Lepilemur ruficaudatus | reverse complement strand
CCCTGGGTACGGTACCTCTTTTGGAACTACCTAACACCCATCACCCGTGAAAGGGAGCCCGTTGGGAACTACCTAACACCCAGCACTGGGAAAGGGAGCTCATTTGGACCTACCTAACACCCAGCACCAGGGAAAGGGAGCCCGTTTGGAACTACCTAACACCCAGCACTGGGAAAGGGATCTCATTTGGAACTACCAAACACCCAGCACCAGGCAAAGGGAGCCCGTTTGGGACGGCCTAACAGGCAGCCCGGGGAACGGGAGCCCGAGTTGAACTACCTAACACCCAGCACTGGGAAAGGGAGCTCATTTGGAACTAGGGCTGGTGCAGGTGTCATTAATTAAGATCACGTCGCACTGGAGCAGGGCGGGCCCTAAGCTGGTAGCGACTGTCCTTACAGAAAGGGGACGTGTGGGCACCGACCGGGGCAGAGCGACAGGTGAAGATGAAGGCGAGACCAGGTGAGGCCTCCACAGCCGCCGGCCACCAGGTAAGAGAGACCCCCGAACAGACCCCTCCCTCCCAGCTCTCAGAAGGAACCGGCACCACCCCGATGCCTCGCTCTGGGACTCGGGGCTTCCAGATCCGGGGGGCGCTGCGTCTTTGCCGTTGCAGTGACCCGAGCAGCCTGGCCCGCAGACGCCCCCGCCGGGGTGTGTGTCGCCGGGGACAGCCGTGCACCGAGTTGCTGGTTTTACTGCAAACTCCACCGGGGAAGGGGCGAGGTCTGTGACGGCCCCTGCACCCCGCCGCTCTCCCAGGCGTGTCCTAGGTGCCCACAGAGTGGCTGCTGGATCCCTGGCTGAGCACCTTTGGTCTCCAACCAGAAATGCATCAGTGAGCACTCATTAGACTCCTCCTGTTTGCCCAGGACTGTGCCAAGGGCCGGGGTGCATACAGAGGGCATCTACCCTAACGTCTACACCGGCGTGTCCTGGTGGAACATTATGTTTTGTTTCCTGCAGGCCCTGTGGGTGCCGAGGGTCTGCTGAGACGGGGACTTTGCCGGGAGTTGGGGAGCTCAGGGTGGAGCCCGCGTGCGGCCCGGGCAGGCAGGCTCCTCCTCCGCCGTCCTGGTCACGGGCCTGGTGGCAGCCCGTCCCGGTCACCACAAATAACCTCCGTGCCCCTGGCTGTTTAGACCGTGCAGCTGCAGCCCCGGCACAAAACACGTTTCCGTCCTCTCCCGACGCACAGGTGGCACTTTGCGTGGTGGGGAGCTCATGTCGTTGTGGGTCTGGTGGCTTCAGGTCGTCAGCCACCGGCACTGGGGAGCATTTATTTACCCCGCGCCCAAGGAGTCAAGTGAGGAAACAGAGGTCCAGAGAGGGGGAGCGACTTACGCAAGGCCACACAGCGTCAGAGCAGGAGCTCAGAGCGCAGGGACCCTTCCAGGAAAGAGCTGAGGAGTCGTTGTCACTGTCCGGGAGCCCAACCCGTTCCCTTCTCTTTTCTCTTTCTTTCCCCTCGTTGAAGCCGGAGTGTAAAGCCCTTTCTTTGCAAACGGGATCCACGGGGCGGCTGCCCTGAGCCTCCTTCCTCGTGGCCGCCGCTGTCCGGCATCCTCTCCTCTCCCTCCCCTGCACAAAGGTGAGTTGTGGGCCACACACCCCAGGCTGGGCACACACATGCACGCGCGCTGAGCTTGTGCGTCCACAGAGCCACGTGCAGGACACACACACACACAAACACACACACGGTGACGCCAGCCGGACCCCCGAGCCCGTGTTCTGAGCCGGGCCTCTGGACAAAGGGCCGGAGGCTCTGAGAGTCCCGGGACTCAGGGGGTCCAAGCGGCTCTGTCTGCTTCCTCCTCGGGTTGCTCTGGGCCATGTTGACACACCGTCCTCCCCATGCTCCGTGTGGCTCACGATGAAGGTGACACGGGAAGACGGATGTCCTCGGTGGCTGCCATGGACTTGGGCCAGGCTGTCTCAGCCTCCGGCCCTTCCTGGTAAGCTGGGCCTCAGCTGGAGCGTCCAACAGGTGCCCCAGCCTGGATCCCAGCCCTGCGCCGGCTCTGCCCTGCCCCGGGGGACAGTCACTCTGGCTCCGTCCACCCTGGGGCGGTCCCCACGGGGGCGAGCCCCAAACGCCTGTCCGATGGCCTCTCCCCTGACCTCAGTGAGCTCAGGCTGTGTTTATTGTCAGAAAGCTGACCAAGAAATCCCTGGCACGGCCTACCGTCACGTGATCGCATCACGATCGGAGAAGCAACACCTTACGGAATCTATTATTCATTAAGTGTAACCAATATATAATTTAAAACAGTGGGTTTTGTCAAATAATGTTAGGTCAGCATAATTTTCTGCCTGTTACTAATATCTATAACATCTTTGCCTTAGTCAGCTCTATTTAAATATGCAACCATTTACAGCTTTTGAGAATATTTCTGCGCCCTCCCGATTTCCAATATTCAACGACGACGGATTTTATGCTGACATCAATAGCGGGGACTATTAAAGACAGTATTTCATTATTGGTTTTTTCATCCCAAAAGTTATTTACAATTATATACTAAGCACTAATATTAAAGGAAACCATTTAAATGAGGTGCTATCTACTTTAACAATATGTCTGTCGCCAGAATGAGATTGTGTTTAAAGATTTTTATCAAGAAATGGCTGTTTGCTGAGGTTATGTTTTGTCCATGAAATATGCATTTCATATCTCTTTCATTTCATTAACATAATTTAATTTGTGCTTTGCATTTTGTGCATAATACATATTTGATTTACAAAACAAATATTTCCATTAGAAAATGAATTTCATGCAGGCAAAAAAGCAGAACCAAATGATGTATTGAAGGAAAATAAGAAGAAATGAAATGAATTTTCTCAGTCTATTAAAAAATCTATGGCATTGACGGAGAGTGCTCTCAGCGCTACATTTAAAAAATAGCACATATGTCAATGTATTAACAAATAGAATTGGAAATACAAATATTTCCCTATATCAAGCCAAGAATCTCTTTATTTTAATTGAGTTGATTTAAAAGCCCAACTACAATTTAATTTTTATTTCATGATGTGGGGCCAGGGCTGGTGCCTTCGGAGCCGTGCGGGGTTGGCGGTTGATGGAAGGAGATAGTTGACCTTAAAAATGGCTTTTATTGACAGCGGAGAGACATGGTTGAATGGGGAGCGGATGGGAAGCGGCCCTTTGTGACGGGCGGGCGGGGGTGGGGCGGCTGCAGGCTTCTGAGCAGCTCCTTGGGGCTGTTCCTCCCAGGCCCTTCTCGGCCACCACCCGGGGGTCTTGGGCTGTTTGGGGGTCCCAGGAAGTGAGGGGCATGAGTCTTCCTTGGCCCACACGGGAAAGGGAGGCTCTGGAGTTACAGGGCTAGGGGTCCACTAGGACCCTGGCATCCTCCCAGCCCGCAGAGGGCCGTGCTCCACGCCGGGAGAGGGCCAGGTGTTTGGGGGAAAGTGCACCCCAGGAAGTGCGTTTAGGATGTTAGTTAAAGGCGAGGTGTCGGGCTGACGGAGGCTAAGTCAAGGATGAGATGTCCCTGTCAGGCACGGGCACAGGCCAAGGGGCAGGTCCACCGGCTACCTGCCCACCATCCCCTACCCTGGGCAATCCCCACGTTCTACTCGGCTCAGTGTGAACGAAGGGGCTGAGTCTTCAGGAGAGCTGTAGGGGAGGGGCCCCCGGGCTAGCCGCCTGCTGTCCAGCTTCTCAACTTCGGAGAGGGAAACTGAGGCCCATAAGGGGCAACGTTGCCCAGTGAGTCTGTGGCCAGGCCGTCTACACCGGTCCGCACGCCTCTGCCCCTGTTCCTTGATCCAAAAGCTCTTTGTTGTGTCTCCCTAATCCTCCCAGACTCACGCACACGGAGCAAAGCAGCAGCCCCAACCCCACCAGCCCCGGGAGCACCGAGGTAGCATGGGGGGATCTCAAGCACAGGCTCAGCCTGTGAGGAAGAACCCATGGCCTCTTTAGAAGGGAGCCGAGGGCTGGTCTCGCACTGTGATGGCAGATCTGGGAGGGGCGCTGCCCAGACTGCACAAGACCCTCCACTTTATGTACGCAGAAGGCACTGGAGAGCAAGGGGGCTCTTGGTGTGGCGGTGGCATACAGTTGCACAGGCTGTGCACTGAACCACAGCAGGTGTGCCGTTCACACAGATGAACCTGAGAAAGGCTGCCCCCGGAGTCGTGCAGTGCAGCAGCCCCGCCATCGCCCGCACCGCTGGGCACCCGCCCCAGCCGGGTCCTCGGCGCACCATGCGGGGGAGACGGGAATCGTGGAGGACTCTTCTTGGAGCTCACACGGGGACTTTGCTCTGCAGGAGGAGGAGGAGACTGAAGGCCACTGACCCGGGATGGGCGCCGGCGCTGTGGTGGAGAGGGTGGGCCCAGGCTCCTTCTGGTCCTGCCCTGACGCTTGTCCGCTCTAGAACCTTCCTTTCTCGGGGCGCAGGCTCTCTCACCCACAAAGCGGACACGGGGGTGTCCCCGTGGGACTGGCCGCAGGCTGTACGCGCAGGTGGCTGTGGGAACTGGCTCCCCGCGGGCCGACTGGTGTGTCCTCGGTCAGGGGGACGTGGGGATGGGCTGACGCAGGAGGTCACCTAGCTCTCCTCTCTCGGGGAGGACAAGATCGTCATGTTGGACTTGTGGATTTCTGGCCCCGGCTAAGCCGGGAGACCCTCTGTCCAGCAGGGACGGGCGGCCACCCCGACCCTCTGTGCTTCCTTCAGAGGCTGCGGGGACCAGACTGGGTCCTCACGCTGGTGGCCGGGGCCCAGTGAGCCCTGCCCAGGGAGGGTACCAAGGAGCGTCTGGGCCGTGGGCAAGTTCCGGGGCTGTGTCCCTGTCCCTTCCCACAGGACACAGGAGCTCCTACCGCCCTGGCCAGCCGGGGGACCCGAGGCAGCGGCGTGTGAGACAGGGCCATGTAGCACTGAGGTGGACGCTCGGTTTCTGTCCCGTGGTGAGACGTTTCTGCCCACACGCTGCTGGCCGGGTCCCTGCCGGGGACCTGGTGTGGGACCCTCTCCTGGCCAGCAGGGAGGCACGGTCCCTGAGCAGAATTCATCCTGGAGCTATTTTAACAGTCAATCCTGTTTAAACGCAGCTTCCTTTTATCTATTTAATTTCTATGCGACTAATCAACGTGCGTAATTTGAAGCAGAGATAGCGCTCGCGGTGAGAACGGGCCGTCTCTGTCCTATCTCTTTCCACCCTGATTCCCGCTACCCCAGGGGGCCCCTTCCCGCTCTCTGCGCTGTTCGAGTTGTTCTTGGGTTTTTTTTCTTACTGCTTTTGCTTCTGATTTTTTTTAATGTGCCCTTACTGATTAATGCCAGATTTCTCACCAAAACCGTGAACTCTTAACGCCACTGTCAACATGTTAGGCCGTCTTGTTTTGTTTCCTGTGGATGTCTCTCCCGTAGCGTTTCCGTCTGCTGCCAGTTCCCTGGAACGGTGTCCCCTGGCGTCTTCCTGCAGCATCAGCCAGGGAACCTCCGGCGTCCTGTAGGCTGTGTCTTCCTCTTTTTCGGTTTACGCCCTCGTTTTGCTGGCGCTCACCCTCCAGTGGCTTTCTGAGAAAAGGCGACTGGAAAATAGTTTTTTTTTTTTTTTTTACAGACTTTGCGTGTTTGAAATCTCGTTTGTCCACCCTCCCTCTTGGTGAGCCACTCAGCAGGGAGGATCTAGAGTTCTAGGTCGAGGTGGTTTTCTTTCTGCATCTCGAAGGCTGATCCCACAGTGGCTTCTGGGTCACTGGCGCCTCTCCTGGTCCCAGTCCTCTGACAGTGGCCCGTGTTGTCCTCCAGACCCCTCCTCATCCCTGTTACTAGAAAATCCCACGGTTATGGGATGTTTCTATCTGGAAACCCACACCCTGGAGCCCTAGGACGTCTCCCCGAATTATTTCCTTCAAAGTGCTCCGTCTCAGAGTTTCTCAGCCACGTCTTTCCGGGACTCTCTTCAGCCCTTCGTCTCACCTTCCCATCCTCCGACCTGTCCTCTCCTCCGATCGTATCTGTTCTCCCCCGTTTTTATCTTTTTTCTTCCTGTTCTCTTCTCTGAGAGGTTTCCTCAACCTTAATTTCCAACCACTCCATTGATTTATTTTTTTGAATACTGTGCTCATATTTCTAATTTTTAAAAGCTCTTTGTCTTTCCTTTTTCTCTTTTCCTCAACAGACGTTCTTTTCGTCAGCTCCGACTCCTGCTTCGCAGAGCTGTGTCTTTTCTTACGTCTCTGGGGCGTTAACGATAACATCGTGGGCGTCTCCTCTTGCCCCGAGTTGCTCCAGGCTCTCAGCAGGTCCCCGTTCGGCCTCTGCCTCTCCCGCTGGGGACTCTGCTCAGACGCGGGGGCCCTCGGCTGCCCCTGCGTGTTTGGAAGCGAAGAACCGGGGTGTCAATCGGATGATTTGAGGGTGGGGCTGCCCGGCGGGGCCTCGTGGCTGGCGACGGGGAGGTGGGCTGCTCATTCCCCTGGGAGCTCACATGGGTGTCGTTTCTGCCGGTGAGAAACCTTCCTGTCTCCCGAGGGCGTGGAGTGGGGAGGGTGAGCACGTGGTCAGTTGTGGGGTCCTGGGGGAAACTGAGGCTCGCTGTCCCCCAGGGGGCTTCTCTGCATCCCCCACATCCTCAGGGGCCTGTTACTTTCTCTGGGGAAGGAGCTCCGCTTTCTGCAGGGCTGAGGGGGTGTTTTCCCGGCTGCACAGGGCTTGGAGATTATCGGGGTGCCTCTGGGACACCCCCAGTGTCCAGTGTGCAGCCACACGCCGGTCCCCTCCTTCCGCTGGAGCTGCCTCATCGGTCTCAGTCTCTGCTCCTGTAATGAAATTCCTGGGACTGGGCACTTTGCACAGAACGGAAGTTTATCTTCTCACGGTTCTGGGGGCTGGGCAGTCCAAGATGCAGGCGCGGGCTGGGCACGGCCCAGACTCTCTGTTTCTACGGGGGCGCCTTGCCGCCCCCTCCAGGAGGGGAGCGCTGCATCCCTCCGTGGCAGAGAAGCAAAAGAGCAAAAAAGGCCCGAGATAGTTCCCTCCGGATCTGCAAGGCGCCGGTGCCTCCCCGGGGGACGAGCCTCCCTCGTGACTTGCTCACGTCCTACGAGGCCCCACCTGCCCCCAGCACAGTGGGACTGAGCTTCAACACTCGCATTTTGGAGGGTGCATTAAAACCACGACACCGTGTCCGAGACTTTCTGCCAGAGTGTCCCGTGCTCCTACAGACCCAGGTCTGTCTGCGACACGCCCTGTTTACAGTGTATCAATGGAAAACTCGAGGGCTAATGAGGCTGACAGGTCAAGAGACAACTGCCGCTGAAGGGTAGAGTGTCACTTATCCTCCTGGGTGGGGCGCGGCTCGCCACGCAGAGCCACACGGGGAGGCGCGGGGCTCAATCGGGGGTAGAGGGAGCCAGGGGAAGGGCGGTCCGGACCCTCGCTGTGGTTCCCCGGGGAAGAAATGGGTGAGGAGGGGAAGCAGGTCCAGGGCCGCTGGTCAGCGTGGTGTCAGCAGGCTCTGGGGGCACAGGGACTGTGCCTGGCTGTGTGGTCCCTGATCCTGGGGTGACGAGGGCAGGTGGCCGGAGTGGCTGGAGCGTGGGGATGGACGGGGAGGTGGTGGGGGTGTGTGGGTTGTGGACCGTTGGTCTGCAGGTGGACAGCATGCGTGGGGGCCAGTTGTCCACTGTCCAGGAACTGGCCAGCCCTGGGACGGGCCGTCCCTTGTCGGTCTGCAAAGCCCCAGGTGTCCAGCGTCAGAAGCACAGACGGTAAGAGCCGCAACTCACGCGCACCCCCTTCCCCAGCTGCCGGCGAGGCGCCTCTGCTGGGTGTCAGGACACGGGGGAGAGTGTAGACCTGGCCACACTGCGGGGGAAGGGAAGCCTGTGGCTCGGGATGCTCCGGCTGGGTGCGGGCAGCAGGTCCCGCCTAGGAAACCCCAAGTGAGGACTCCGGAGGGAACAGGCTGCCTTAGGAGCTCGGGGGCTTCCTGGGGAGGGCTGTGAGCCGGCTTGCAGGAGAAGCGGGATTTCGGGACGAGTGTGGCTGCAGAAACGGGGGTTCGGGGGGGCCAGGCGGCATCCAAAGCTATGCCAGGGAAGCCTCCAGCCACGGCCACGGAGGAATAGGTCCCCGTGGCTGAGAGAAGTTCCTCCCTCCTCCTTCCCCTGCCCCGTTTCCTTTCTCTTCCTCCTCCTCATCTGAGGCTGTGGGCCAGAAGCCCAGGTGTGTGCGTTACCTGGCCCCTAAGACGCACCAGCAGCACCCCGCGGCCGGTGTGTCCTGGCAGGGGGTCCCCCGGTCCTGGGTGCCGTGACACCTGCGCGGTCCTGTCTGCTCGTTCTCGCTGGGGAGACTGGGGGTCCCGCCCCCTCCCCCTGTGTCTGGCCTTCGGGGGGGGTCAGGGGTCGCTTCCCCGGGGGAGGGGACTCCTCAAGTGCCGCCGGACGGCAGGAAAATAAAAGCTGTGATTTAGAGGTGGCCTCCACTCGAGGAAGGGCCCCCTTAGCCGAAGACGGTCGGCTAATGAACCTCGAGCAGATTCATGGCCGTGTGTGAGAAGTCGGCGGAGCCCTCACTCCTCGGAGACGAGCGGCATAAATCTTTGTTTTTAATGTCTAATGATATGTAAAATATTTAAATTCGCAACTCAGAATTATTAAGCTGCCAAGGTTTCTCTGCCTATTAAAGTGTGTTCCTGCTGGAGGATTTATGGGGCGCCCTGTGGCCGCCGCCAGCCCCCCGTGAGGGGGACGGAAGGTGTAGATTTGTGGTCTCTTACTGTAAAAAACTTTAGGATCATCTGACCCTGTAAACCGAAAATTCATGTCTCTCGCCCGGGGACAAACGCATTCTTTGTACAGGCGGCCCGTGGCCAGCCTTGGGCTGGCGGTGGTTTATTGTCACTGGTTGATAACGTTTAATGGGAAAGATACAGGAGTGCCAAAGAATTTTAATTATTTTTGTGATAAAGTTATATGTTCGGCCTTGAAAAAGTAGAGATAATGCAGGGTTCATTATTATTCCCAGCGTGTTTAAACAGACGACACAGAGTGCAAACAAAAGCAGATGAAATTTGAAAAGTATTATCAATACTGCAGATAGCAGATGCCCTTTCGAATCAGAACAAGCGTATCTTCTATAGCAACTTTACGGTTGAGTAGTTTATTCATTTCTATTAGAAGGTTGTACGTCTCTAAAATATGTAGATGGTATCTAGAAAAGCCAGCCAACCAGACGGGTCACTCTGCTTGTTTTCCCAAATTTATTATTCCGCTTCTGCGGGCAGCCTCCCCGACCCGAGGGGTATTAATCAGCATGGTAGCCGAGCCTCCCTGTGTCAAGTTCTATCTCGCGTGTGACCTTTGGCGGGACCCGGGAGGAGATCGGGGCGAGGGGTCTGGCCCACCCACGGCGGAGTCCGTGTTTGCCTTTCCCCGGGCTGCGTTTGCGAGGCTGCGGGTCGGGTCTGCCTGGCTGTCGGGACAGGTCCTGCGTCCTCTGGGCTCTCTCGGAACCCGCTGGAGGGACTCAAAGTCCGGGTGCAAAGAGCAGGTGCCTGTCACCCCCACCCCTCTGCTCTCCCTGCTGTCTCCCCAGACCGCCGTTCAGAGGAGACCTTGGCTTTGCCAAAATTGATGTGTGAAAACAGATCCGACCTCTGCCCGGGGCTGGGGTCCTCCCTGGCCCCGTGTCCTGGTTTCCTTGGGCGGCCGGGGCTTCTCAGACTGTGCTGGTTGTTTCTCGAGGCTAGGACGTCTCCAGGGGACCAGCGGATCCTGAGGACCCCACCGACTGGACCACCTCTGGGGCCTGGTCAGATCCTGTGCGCCGTCCTGTCTTGATTTTCCTTTCTGAGAAGTGGGCACATTCTTGCCCTCGTGTTCACTCAGTAGCTTAGACAGAGCCTTGGGCAAGAGACCCTGCTTTTGGGGCTCCCCCACCCCGTTTTCTCAGCTGTGACATGGGTTCCGATGCCGCTGGGGGTCGTCAGGATTAAAGGAGACAGCAGATGGGTGTGAAGCCCCCGGCTCCGTGGCGTGCAGTCGGTGAGCGCGCGGTGAGAGTGAGCTGTTGTTATTATTACTGCCGTTAGTGTTGTTGTCTCCCCCCGTCGCACAGGAAGTGGCCCAACTCTCTGCTGAGCTGGGCTCTTCTGTGACTCACCCCTGGCCTGGGGTTTCTCTGAGACAGGCCCAGGAGAGGGGCCTCGGAGGGCAGGACAGGCTGCGACCCACACACGTACGGCAGCCTCCACCCTGGGGAGACCTTGAGGCCGAGCTCTGACTCGGGGAGGTTGCCCAGCCTGGCTGGGAGCCTCGGGCGGGTTTGGAGAGGGGCCGCCATGCGTTAGCTGGCACTTTCAGGAAGCCAAACCTGGCAGCCGGGTGGCTTCTCCAGAGAAGGGACTCACCCCAAATCGGAACGTCTGAAAAATAAACCATAGGGTGGGCCGGAGAGGATGTCTCCAGAGGACTAGCACGGCTCCTACCGGGTCCTGCCGTCACAGTGGAAAACAATTAGAAATGAAAGCAAAAGGTTTGCTCAAAAACCTCGCATGTTTGGAAGCAAAGTAACATATTTTAAAACAGAAATAACAGAAGAAATCAGGAAAACCGAGGCAGGCACGGCCTCGAGGCGCTCCATGCGGGGATAGGAGAATGTGGAGGGAAGTCTGAGCCTTTAAACATGCTTGTTGGGAAACAAGAGAGGCTGACGACAAATGGGCTTAGCGTTCCCCTCTGGAAATTGGAAAAAGAGCCACGGAGCAAACCCAAAGTGAAAAGAAAGACGGCAGGAATGAGGTCAAGGGCGGACAGACACCTGTACGATGGAGAAGGTTGATAAAGGTGCGGGGCCAGGCGCGGTGGCTCACGCCTGTCATCCTAGCACTCTGGGAGGCCGAGGCGGGAGGATCGCTCAAGGTCAGGAGTTCGAAACCAGCCTGAGCAAGAGCGAGACCCCGTCTCTACTAAAAATAGAAAGAAATTAATTGGCCAAC
>CAUYRT010104794.1:0-12503 GCA_963574885.1 Lepilemur ruficaudatus | reverse complement strand
AAATCTTAACAAATTTCAAAGAATGGATGTCACGCAGAGCACATTCTCTGACCACAGTACCATAACAAAAAGATTTCAAATTATCATATTACTGGACACTTCTCAATAGACCCTGGGTAAAAGAAAAAAAAGATCACAATGGAAAACATTTTTTTTTTTTTTTTTTATAAAGAGTATCACTCTTTTGCCCAGGCTGTAGAGTGCCGTGGCATCGGCCTAGCTCACAGCAACCTCAGACTCCTGGGCTCAGGCGATCCTTCTGCCTCAGCCTCCCGAGTAGCTGGGACTGCAGCATGCGCCACCATGCCCAACTAATTTTTTACATATATTTTTAGTTGTCCAATTAATGTCTTTCTATTTATAGTAGAGACGGGGTCTCACTCTTGCTCAGGCTGGTCTCGAACTCCTGACCTTGAGCGATCAGCCCACCTTGGCCTCCCAGAATGCTAGGATTACAGGCGTGAGCCACCGCACCCGGCCAAAAACATTTTTAAAATACTTAGAACTGAAGCCAGACACAGTGGCTTCAGCTATCCCGAGGCTGAAGCAGGAGGATCGCTTGAGCCCAGGAGTTTGAGGTTGCTGTGAGCTAGGCTGACGCCACGGCACTCTAGTCCAGGCAACAGAGTGAGACTCTGTCTCCAAAAAAAAAAAAAAGAAAGAAATAGAAAGCACGAGTAAATAATATTAGGGATGAAAAAGAAGACATAACTATAGATGCAGTGGAGATTATGAAAATAATCTAATACTGTGAACAACTTTATGCTAACACATTTTAAAGCTTAGTTGAAATGGGCATTTTTTTCTTAGAAAAAATAAGAAAATCAACTCAAGAGGAAATAGAATGCCTATGTAAGTTATTAAAAAATTAAAGTAATTGAATTTAAAATAATTTCACAAAGAAAATCCCGGGCCCAGGCCATTTTACAGGTGAGCTCTAGCAAACTTCCAAGAAACAGGTCATTCTGATCATTTATAATCTCTTTCAGATAATTGAAGAAGAAGGAATTGTTCCCAATTTATTTTATAAGTGCACCATAACCTCAATATCCAAACTAGATAAAGACAGGAGAAAAGAGGAAAATTATAGGTCAGTCTTATTTGTGAACCTAGATGCAAAGATATTAATAAACCAAAAATGATTACACGTTATGACCACTTGGGTTTATCTCAGGAATGCAAGGGTGATTTGACAGTAGAAAATTCTATGAGGTCATTCATTACATTAACAGTGTAAAGTGGGAAAGAAAACATCATGTAATTATCTGATTGAATGCTGCAAATGTATTTGATAAAATTATCAGTTTACGGGGGAGAAAAAACGCTCTTAGAGAACTAGAAATAGAATTTCCTTAACCTTAAATAGAATATTACCACACCTATAATAAAATAATTTTAACAAGGAAATATTGGAAGCATCCTCTTTAAAATCAGGCACAAGCTACAGCACAGATGAACTTTGAAGACTTTACTCAAAGTGAAACAAAGCAGTTGTATATTGTGTGGTTCCATTTATATGAAAGGTTTGGAATAGACAAATCCATAAAGACAGAACGTCAATCAGTGGTTGCTTAGGGGTGGGGTGGTTGGAGGGAAATGAAAAGTGAGTGCTAATGGGCATGGGGTTTCTTCCCGGGGTGTTGAAGATGCGGACTGTGGTGATGGTTGCACGACCCTGAATATACTAAAAACCACTGAATTGTACACTTTAAATGGGTGAATTATCTGGGATGTGAATTTTATTTCAATAAAGTCGTTTTTGAAAAAGCAGGTGAAGAGCTGTGTAGTGTTTCCAAGAGTAGTGAATTTGGAATAAAAACATGGTTCAAAAAAAAGAATCAGGTACAGGACAGGAGCATGCAGTATTACCACTTCCATTCACCATCATGTTAGAGATCCCAGCCAGAACGTTAAGATAACAACAACACAACTTAACGGCATCGTAAAAGAAGACAAAAATGGTCATTATTCATAGATGACATACTTGTCTACTCAGAAAACTAAAAAGAAGACAGAGAAATTGTTAGAAATAAGAACAGAAGTTAAAAAGGTGTCTGGCTACAGGATCATTGTACAAAAATAGATTCTCAACTAACAAAAACCATATTTTTAAAAATTACAACAACATAAGCTATAAGAGTAAATATAAAACATACACAAGACAATATATAGAATACCATAAAACTTCACAGTAAAACATTTAAGAGCTAGATAATTGGGAAGATATTCCATTTTCATGGGTTAAAGGTATTATAAAATATTAACTCTCTCCAAACTCTCTTAACTGCTCTAATCCTGAGAAGCACTTCCAAAGTGGCAGAGCAAAGATCTCCAAAAACTTGTTCTTCCTAAAAGCAATGAGAACACTGGCCAAAAGAAAAAAAAAAAATCAAAACCAACCTTTTTTTCCCCAGAACTCTGAAAATTAACCAAAAGCTTATGACAATCTGGGAAGCATTTATTCAAGAAAAACACTGACTCTCGGTGAGAACGGCAAGTTTTGCAGCATTTTAAATCCTCCCTGTTCCCACCTCCCTCTCGCCAGTGCTTACATAGATTTGAAATCCTCAGAATCATGGCAGCCGTGGAAAGCAGCCTACTTGCAGCCACTGGAGGGGGCAGATGTGTCTGGGGCACCCCAAAAAGCCCCATCCCCAGAGAACTGTCACTATTTGACTGGGCTAGCAGCTCCCTGGAAAAGCCCCATTCGCAGATCTTGTGTTTATTTGAAATGACTCATTTATTTGTCTTAAATGTTGTTCAGTGAAGTTTTATGATTTTCTGTATATTGTCTTGCACATGTTTGATACTCTTGTAGCTTATGTTGCTGTTGTAATCTTTTAAAATATATCTTTTGTTAGTTGCTGGTTGGTGCTCTGTGAGGAAGCCCTACCCCCAGGGCGTTTGTTGAAACCATCAACAGCAATTGCTTTATAACCCAGCTGCCTGCCCAGAGGTACCCACTGGGGCAGATAAGAAGCTGGCACAAAACTTCACAGGAAAATCTGGGGAATGAGCTGTCCATGGGGACTTTGGAAAGTTCTGACATAGTCCTGGAGACCTAGAAGGCCATGCATGTGTGCAGGGCTGTGTGCATGCCCAAGAAAGACATGACCAGGCCCTAATCTTTTACCCGTGGGTGACCTTGAAGTTTTGCTCCAGCAGAAGTGAAAGTTAAGGCAAAGTTGTAAAATACTAGAGCAGGAGGGTGTTCCTGAACTCACACGCAGTCCCCTGGCAAAGGGTGGGAGGTCTATTGGTTTAAGGCATTTTAGGAAAGTTCTACCTAATCATTAGCTGACCACTAAACTAAAGGCGCAGAGACTTTCTTGTTCACAGGCAACAAATGATACAAACTTCATAGAATTGATTCAGAAGACTCACTAAACGTACAAACAGTAGCAGCAGCAGCAATAACAACAACAAATGCTGGGAAGAGGGTCTGAAGAGGGTCTGAATCTGAGATCTAAAATGTCCTGTTTTCAATTGCAGATTATGAAACACTCCAAGAAACAGTATGTCTCATATACCTAGGAAATAGAACAGTAAATAGAAATTGTCCCTGAGGAAGCCCAGATATTGGACTTACTAGAAAAATGGCTAAATGTGGGCTATGTGTGGTGGCTCACACCTGTAATCCTAGCACTTTGGGAGGCTGAGCCAGGAGGATCACTTAAGGTGGGAGTTCAAGACCAATCTGGGCAACATAGTGAGACCCTATCTCTAAAAAAAATAAGAAAATCAGTGGGGCATGGTGACACATGGCTATAGTCCCAGCTATGCAGGAGACTGAGGCAGGACGATCACTTAAGCCCAGGAGATCAAGTCTACAGTGAGCTATGATTGCTCCATGGCACTCCAGCTTGGATGACAGAACAAGAAAAAAAAAAAAAGGCTTTAAAAAAAAAAAAAGGCTTTAAATCTGCTTTATAAATACGTTCAAAGAACTAAAGAAAAACATGTCTCACAGGAAAGTATGAGAATGAGGGCTCACCAAATTTGATGCAATCTCAGGAAGAAATCCCAACAGAGTTGTAAATGGAACTTGCTAAGGCATTTCAAAACTGTATGCAGAAGAGCGAAGGACTAAGAATCACCAAGACACTCCTTAGGAAGAAGAGTAAATGGGTGAGCAGAGGAGGTGGTGGGGTCTTTCCTTACAAGAGATCAAAATTTATTATAAAGCTGTGACTGTGTGGTTTTGGTGCAGGTCTAGATAAATAGGTCAATGGAAACAGATCTACACATATGTGGAAGTGTGATTTATAACAGAGATGCATTACAGATCAATGGGGAAAGGGAACCCGTGCAGTATATGATGCTGGCACAATTGATTATTCATATAAAAAATAAAATAGAAGGCCAGGCTCGGTGGCTCAAGCCTGTAATCCTAGCACTCTGGGAGGCCAAGGCGGGCGGATCGCTCAAGGTCAGGAGTTCAAAACCAGCCTGAGCATCAGCGAGACCCTGTCTCTACTAAAAATAGAAAGAAATTAATTGACCAACTAAAAATATATAGAAAAAATTAGCCAGGCATGGTGGCACAAGCCTGTAGTTCCAGCTACTTGGGAGGCTGAGGCAGAAGGATTGCTTGAGCGCAGGAGTTTGAGGTTGCTGTGAGCTAGGCTGACACCATGGCACTCTAGCCCGGGCAACAGAGTAAGACTCTGTCTCAAAAAATAAATTAATTAATTAATTAATAATAAAATGGAATCCTTCCTTCCTTCCTTATACATAACACAAAATTAATTTCATATGGATTATACCTTATCAGATTAAGGAAATTTTCTAGTTTGCTGAGAATTTTATTTTCAACAGGTGTTGAATTTTATCTGTATCTATTGAGATGATCTTTTTTTTATTCTTTAATGTTGTTAATATGGTGAATTACATTGATTGATATTTTAATATTAAACCAATTTTGCAATCCTGGAAAACACTCCATTTTCTCACAGTGAATTATCTTAATTATATATTGCTGGGTTTAATTTGCTAATATTTTGTTTGGAAATTTTGCATCTATATTCATGACAGACATTGTCCTGTAATTCTCTGTCCTGGTATAATTCTCTTTGTCAGGTTCTAGTATCAGGGTATATTAGCCTCAGGAAAAGAGAAAGTGTTTTCTCTTCCTCTGTGCTGTAAAAGAGTTTATATAAAATAAGTGTTGTTTCTTGCTTAAATGTTTGAAGGAATTTATCAGTAATGCCATCTGGGCCTAGAGTTTTCTTTGTGGGCTTAAAAAAATGTTTATAGCTTGATTGAGCTACAATTGATATACAATAAAGTGCACATATATAAACAGCATAATTTGAGAAGTTTTGCCATATGTATAGACCCATGAAAATATATCACCATGGTCAGAATAATGAATATATCTGTCACTCCCCAAAGTCCCCTTCTGGCCCTTTTTAGTTCCTTCCTCCCATCCATCCCCTGCCTCTAGGTAAATGATCTGTTTTCTGTTACTATAGATTAGCTTTCATTTTCTAGATTTTAAAATAAATGGAATCATATAGTATGTCCTCTTTTTTGTCTGGATTCTTTTACTCATCACGATTGTTTTGAGATTCACCCGTGCTCTTGAATGTGTCAAAAGTCTGTCCCTTTGTATTACTAAACAATATTCCATTATACAGATTTACCATAATTTATCCATTTACCTTTGATGGACATTTAGGTTTTTTCTGGGTTTTGGCTATTACAAATAAACTATTATGAACATTCATGTACAAGTCTTTACATGGACACATACTTCCATATCTTTTGGGCAAACACTCGGAAGTAAAATAACTGGATCATATGGTAGAAGTATGTTTAATGTTTTAAGAAACTGCCAAACTGTTTTCCAAGTTGATTGTATTATTGTTTTACATTCCCACCAATAGGTATGAGTTCCAATTGTTCTACATCCTTGCTAGCATTTGGTATTGTCTTTTTAAAAAATTTTTTTTATCCATTTTAATGTGTATGTAGTGGTTTAATGTGAATTTACTTTGCATTTCCCCCAGTGACTAATGGTTTTGAATATCTGTTCATGTATTTATTTGCCATATGGTATATCTTCTTTACTGAAATGTCTGTTCATATATTTTTCCAATGTCGGAGTGTATGTTTCTTTTCGTATTATTGAGTTTTGAGAGTTTTTTAAAATAAATTCTACATGTAATTCCTTTACCAGATATGTGATTATGTTCTCCCATTTATAAATTTTCCTATTCGTGTCTCCAAATTCTCCTATTTGTGTCTTTCTTTCAAAGTAGAAATTTTTCATTTTAAAGAAGTCCTATTTATTAATTTTTTATTTTATAGAATTGTGCTTTTGGTGTCATATCTAAGAAATCTTTGCTTAACCTAAGATCACAAAGATTTTTATCCTTTCTTCTAGAAGTTTTATGCTTTTAGGTTTTAAATTTAGCTCTATAGCCACTGAGTTATTTTTGTGAGGTGTGGATCCAAGTTCTATTTTGTTGTTTTTGTTTGTTTATTTTACATATGGACATACAATTGTTCCAGTACAATTGCCTCTTTGTCAAAAATCAGTTGACCTTTTATGTGTGGGTCTATTTCTTGACTCTCTATTCTGCTTCATTGATCTATTTGTACATCTTCATGCCAACACACTCTGTCTTCATTACTGTAGTTACAATAAGTCTTGAAATCGGATAATGTAAATCCAACAACTTGTTTGGATGAAACAACTTGTTTTTTAAGTTGTTTGGCTATTCTATATCCTTTGCATTTTCATGAAAATTTTGGAATCAACTTGTCAATTTCTACCAAAAATAATGCTTACTGAGATTTCAGTTGAATCTGTAGATTAATTTGACCAGAACTAATATCTTACAAGTATTGAGTCTTATGATCCATGAATGTAGTATATCTCTCCATTTATTTAGATCTTCTTTAATTTCTCTTAACAGTGTTTTACAGTTTTCAGTGTATAGGTCTTTAATATTTTTTATCACATTTATTGCTCAGTATTTCAAACTTTTTGATGCCATTGTAAAAGGTATTGTTTTAAATTTCAATTTGCAATTATTTGTTGCTACTCTATAAAGATACAATTGTTTTTTGCATGTTGACCTTGTGTCCTGAAACATTGCTAAACACGCTTTTAGTGCTAATAGCTTTTTGTAGATTCTTTGAGATTTCTACAAAGACAATGTGAGAATACAGACTATTTTACTTCTTTTCTGATCTTTTCCTCTTCTGTGCTATAGTTTGCATATTTTCGGTTGATCTGTGTTTGAGTTTATCAGTCCTGTCTTCTGCTGTTAAATCCACGAGTTTTTAATTTCAGATATAACTTTTAGTTCTAGAATGTACACTTGATTCTTTTTCAGATCCAGTTCTCCATTAAAATCTTCCGTCTCTTCTTTCATTTTGTCCGTCTTTTTCTGTTTTATTTAACATACTTATAATAATCATTTTAAAGTCCTTACCTGTTTACTCCAACATCTGAATCACCTGCGAGTCTTCTGTGCTACTGTTGTCTGTTTTTCCTCTGGATTATTGGTCACATTTTCCTGCCTCTATACATGTCACATTTTTTTTATTATATGCCAGACAATATTTATGAAAGAACCATGGAGACTGAAGTCAGTATTATTTTTCCCCAGTGAGGGTTTGTCCTTTCCTCTGTGAGGCACATAGAGTGAAGGGTTGATCACCTCAGTCCAAGCAGGAATGGGCTAGTTCTGGGATGGGCCACAGTTTTAGTTACGCTCAGTCCACCTCTGCTTTCAAATGTCTTCATGGCAAGGTCTATTGTGTGTTTGTCACATGCCCCGCCCTCCAGCAGGAGTTTCATTTCTAAGCACTACAAGATTGCAGGCAATTTCATGCTACCTTTCCAACCCAGCTCCCCAGCCTCCATGCCACCCCAGAACTCAGCACATGACTCATGGGGAAAATAAGTCTTCAGCTTGGGGATCCTCTAGAGTCCAGTCCATTGTACCAGCCCATGCAGCCATTAAATGCTCATTTCTCTCTACCTATTAGAAGCTTCTCCCTACAGTAACTCTGATCCTCACTCTGTGCTTAGCTTCAGGAAATGTCCTTCAGACCAAAGAGGCTGTTGATCTTGACTCACCTAAGAAGGATTCTTCCTTTTCTGAAATTTTAATCTAAATCTCTTTGCTTTCCCAGATCTTTGATGTGTTTAAAAATATGATTATTGTCATTTATCCATTTGTTTCTAGTTGTTACAACAGAAACTTGCCACTGCTTGGTGTATTCTACTTGAAAGTAAAAGTTTCTCAGATAGATTAAACACTTAAATGTAAAAAACAAAACTTTAAAATATAGCAGAATATGACTATGAATTAAAGAAGGATTTAGGATTTCTTGAATAAGACACAGAAGTCTTCATCATAAAATAAGATTACATTGTTTATACTGGCTGGTCCAAGTACAGTGGTGTTTACAACTCATTGATCACAACCAGCTACAGATGTCTTTGTTCCTTCTCCACTCCCACTGCTTCATTTGACTAGCCTTACAAACAAAAAAATGATTTAAACCATCTCAAAATAATTCTGATTAATTAAGTTTTCTATTAATTAAAAAAGTGAAAAGACAAGCCTCAAACTTGGAGAATACATTTCCAACATACATAACTGACATTGAATATCCAGAACACAGAAGATAGAAATAAATCCATAAGTTAAAGAAAACATCTAAGTATAAAATGGGCAAAAGACATAGACTTGCATTTCACAGGAAAAAAATTCATAGCCAATAAACATATTAAAAGGATGCACAGTCTCATTAGTAATCATCAAATTAAAACCACAAAAGTTGGAGTAGCGGCTACCTCTAGGAAAGAGTAAGGATTATCGTCAGGAAGAAGCCCATGGTAGGCTTGTGGGGGAGGGGATATTTTTTTTTCTTGATAGTAGTTACACATTATATAATTATTTATTAACCTATCCATGCATGCTGTGTGCCCTTTTCTGAATGTATGCTGTATTCCACAATGAAAGCAATTCATTTCACTTTATTATCAACATAGGCAGCAATGTTATGCACCTCTATGACCTAGAAGCCATTTTCCCTCCTTTAGGTGATACTGCCTAGTCTGTTAGACTCAACTGTGTCTCGCCGTATTATTATCTTACCATTTTTTTTCAAAAGGCAAACTCATCGCCAGCATTTGTTAACCCTTAGGAGAAGCCTCTCTGCCACCCTTGAACACCAGCAGGACTTGGGGGGTTCCAAATATTAATGTCGCAATTCAAACCACTCTACCAATGGTACATCAATCTAGGGCAAAACACTGTAGTTGTCATACACCCCACTCTCCTTCACCCTGCCTGTCCTGAATCCCACACCTATCCCCCTGCCTTGGCGGCAGAAGAAGATCTAACTAAACTATCTCTTTCTAAAGCAGGGTCCTTAACCATTTTTATGCCATGGACCCTTTCACAGACCCTTTCACAGGCCAGTGAAGCCTATGGACCCCGTTTTAAATGTGTAAAATGAAATACATGGGACTACAAAGGAAACCAATTATACTGAATTACAGCTTTAATATAAATAAAAACAAATTGGAAATCCAGTAATGTATGTATTATACCTCTTTATTAATGCATTAAATAACATGATGTAGTGGCAGATCTAATAACAAGCATAATTTCCAAGTAGCAATAGATGTAAAGGATATTTCGAGTTATCGCCAACTACAGTAATGTGATGTAGAAATACCTGTTCATTTATTGGCGACAAAAGCACAGGTACTATTTGTTGACACTACTGTGATTTGTCACCTACATTCATTATTCAAAGAAATGCTAAATATCAGTAGAAGGTGAGTGAAAATGTAGATGTGTATTTTTCTTCTTGAATTGCAGGGACTCCAGGTTAAGCAGCCTGAAGCGTGAGTGGAGGCTGCTTCCCACTAGGGGGTGCTGGTATTGTAGGAAGAGTTTGCTCCTCCAGCTGAGGGAGAGCCAACCCCCTGTGACATTCCCCCGCCCTTCTCTCTGGTGGGCCTCAGCTCTCCCAGCCCCCTCCAGATCCTCACCTGCACCCCCCTGCCGACAGCGGAGGTACAACTCTTGGTGTAATGGTCTGTAACTCACGCCGAGGCCTCCAGCGTGGGATCATCTGCCCCCCAGCACGGAGTGGGGTGTGCCTACTCTGTGGGTGCCGCCGGCCCGGGTCTAGGCCCTGAGCTGTAACTGCAGTCCCAACTCTAGGCCAGTCGGGCCAGCAAGAACCGCCAAGAACACTGGCTCTGGTTCTCACCCGGCTACTCAGGCCCTGCCACGCTTCCTTCCGTAGCTGGTGTGCAGCTCCTGATGAAATCTCATGGTGGCCGCCAGCCTTTTTCTCTCCTCGGTGTTTAGGCGCCCCTCAATGGAGGACGGTGTTGGCAAGTTGCTTCCACCTTGAGTTGTGACGACGTGACCGTCGGAGCTGCCTAATGTTCCCGGACGCACTGCCTGATACTCCTCAGGATGAGAGTGGAAATCACTCTCCTTTGGGGCAGACCTCCACATGCAAAGCAGAGGAAGGACCTGCTGTCCCCACTTCCTGCTCCCACTGGTAAGTGAGCCAGCTATAAAGCCACTTGGCAAGGCCGGGTGCTGTGGCTCACACCTGTAATCCTAGCACTCTGGGAGGCCGAGGCCAGAGGATTGCTGAAGGTCAGGAGTTCAAAACCAGTCTGAGCAAAAGCAAGACCCCGTCTCTACTAAAAATAGAAAGAAATTAATTGGACAACTAAAAATAAAAAAAAAAAAAAGTAGCCAGGCATGGCGGCACATACCTGTAGTCCCAGCTACTCAAGAGGCTGAGGCAGAAGGATTTCTTGAGCCCAGGAGTTTGAGGTTGCTGTGAGCTAGGCTGATGCCACGGCACTCACTCTAGCCCAGGCAAGGGAGTGAGACTCTGTCTCAAAAAAAATAATAAATAAATAAAGCCACTTGGCAGGCGATGTGATAATCGCGTGGGGACGAAAGCAGACTCCAGACAACCTGAGTCTGAAAGTCTGGCCCTGCCCCCTACTGACCATGACTTTAGGCAAATTATTTAACCTTTCTGCCTCAGTTTCCTCATTCTCCCAAAGTGGAGACGATAATAGCACTGACCATATAAGGCTGCTGTGTGGATGAAGCGACATCCTACACAGAAAGCACTTTGAAGAGTGCCCAGCTCAGAGCAAGTACTAAATGAGATTTTGCCATTATTAACAATTGGCGTGAATTTAGTAAAATGAATAAAATACTTCCACTAGTCTTTCTATCCTTGCCTCTGCTTACTCCAACACCTGCTCTGCTTTTTCCCTCCCTTCCTGCCGCTGAGCACTTTTGTCTGGGAAATCAGACTCTTTTCCCCTTTTCTAAAAGTTTATTCCTTTTCACCCCAAACTTGCTCTCCGGGGGAGAGCAGTTGGACAAGCATCAGAGTGAGAGCCCAGAGACCTGGGCTTCCCCTCCCTGAGCCACAGCTAAACACCCAGGGTCCTTTTGTTTTAAAATATGGGTTTTATTAGTATTCAGGTGTGGTGAGGGCCACAGATGAGGAGCTGACCACCACTGAAAAGAGAGTTTGTTACTCCCAGTTCCCACGGAGAGGAGGGGCTTGCTGTGCCATGTAAGGCCACCGGGGAAGCTCCAGGGTGGGTGGGGAGGAGCAAGAGGAAGGTGTGGTGGGCCTTGATTATGGTTTCCGAGGGAAAGGCCAGGTGAGGCAGGGTAAGCAGGTTTAGGACTGGGGAGTTTGAATGATTTTTGCAGGCTCTGAGGGATGGGGACGTCTCTAGCTGTCTGATACCTGGCCCTGTGATGTTGAGGACAAGAGGATAGATAGCGGCTCCCTTTGTGAGCACTCTGGATTGGTTGGTTTGCAAATCAAAGGTGCACTCACAGGGGAGTCATTTGCTATCTCTAGAGATTGGCTAACCCTTAAAGGGGCAGTCCCTCCAGGATCAGCGAGGCCCCAGGTCCCAGAGCGTCAAGAATACAAGAAATAAGACAATACAGTTCATACACCCTTCCATGATGAATGTGGTTTTGTCAGTTTCTTTATATGTGTCCAACATATGTATTGCTACTATGACACCATGACTTTCTGTCTTCATGAAGGACTCTGACGTAGAGGTTAGGGATACAGTCTAGAGTCACACTATTACCTGGGTCTAAATGCTGCCCCTGTGATTTTGGTGCTGTGGGACTTTGGGACAATTACTTAACCTCTCTGTGCCTCAGTTTCCTCATTTGTAAAATAAAGATGATAGTTCCTTATTTCATAGCGCAGGGACCATTAAAAGAATCACACCTGTAAATTAAACTCTTGGAACAGGTTGGGCACATAGTGAGTGATCAATAAATGTCAACCATTATTAAGATTTCTGGGCCGGGCGCGGTGGCTCACGCCTGTAATCCTAGCACTCTGGGAGGCCGAGGCGGGCGGATCACTCAAGGTCAGGAGTTTGAAACCAGCCTGAGCAAGAGCGAGACCCCGTCTCTACTAATAATAGAAAGAAATTAATTGGC
>CAUYRT010104793.1:0-18813 GCA_963574885.1 Lepilemur ruficaudatus | reverse complement strand
TTGGGATATGTACCCAGAAGTGGTATTGCTGAATCTTTTTTTTTTTTTTTTTTGAGACAGAGTCTCACTAGGTTGCCCGGGCTAGAGTGCCATGGTGTCAGCCTAGCTCACAGCAACCTCAAACTACTGGGCTGAAGCAATCCTTCTGCCTCAGCCTCCCAAGTAGCTGGGACTACAGGCATGCGCCACCATGCCTGGCTAATTTTTTCTATATATATTTAGTTGGCCAATTAATTTCTTCCTATTATTAGTAGAGACGGGGGTCTCGCTCTCGCTCAGGCTGGCCTCAAACTCCTGACCTTGAGCAATCCACCCGCCTCGGCCTCCCAGAGTGCTAGGATTGCAGGTGTGCCACCGCGCCCGGCCGGGTATGGCTGAATCTTTGGTAATTCTATTTTTAGTTTTTTGAGGAACCTCTATTTTCCATAATGGCTGTACCAATTTATATTCCCACCAACAGTGCATAAGGGTTCCTTTTTCTCCACATCATCACCACTACTTGTTATCTTTTGACTTTTTTGATAATAGCCATCTAACAGGTATGAGAAAGACAAAGACAATATTTCAATGTGGTTTTGATTTGCATTTCCCTGATGATTAGTGATTTGAGCATATTTCCATATACCTCTTGGCCATTAGTATGTCTTCTTTGGAAAAATATCAGGTCCTTTGCCCATTTTTTTTTCTTTGCCCATTTTTTAATTGGGTTGTTTTTGGTTGTGCAACTGAATTATATGAGTTCCTTATATATCTTGGATATTGACCCCTTGGCAAATGTATGATTTGCAAATATTTTCTCCCATTTCACAGGTTGCCATTTCATTCCATTGATTGTTTCTTCTGCTGTGCAGAAACTTTTTAGTTTGATGTAGTCACACTTGTTTTTTTTTTTTTTCCACTTGTTTATTTTTGCTTTTGTTGCCTATGCTTTTGGTGTCACCTACAGCCTCAAGGCCACATGTGATCCTCCAGATCCCCCAGTGTGGTCCCTCAACTGAATCCAAACTGGCCCTAAATGCTTTTTTAAAATATAGTATATCCTCTGTCATAAAAGCGAAACAAGCCAGGAGTGGTAGTGTGTGCCTGTAATCCCAGCACTTTGGGAGGCTGAGGCGGGAGGATTACTCAAGGCCAGGAGTTTGAGACTAGCCTAGGCAACACAGTGAGACCCTGTCTCTACAAAAATAAAAAATTAGCCAAGCATGGTGGTGTGTACCTGTAATCCCAGCTACTCTAGAGGCTGAAGTAAGAGGATCGCTTGAGCCTAGGAGTTCAAGGCTGCAGTAAGCTATGACTGGGCCATTGCACTCTGGCCTGAGTGATGGCATGAGACCCTGTCTCTTTATAAAGAGAAAGAGAAAGACAAAAAAACAAGAAAAATAGGGTAAAATAGCACTTCTAGGAATCTGGAGAGGATAGGAGGTGGTTCTATTATTTCTGGTACAGGACAAGCTAGGTAACTTTGTAAGAAAAGACAACGCTAAAAATGTTTTACAGTGATGGCTTAATGATTATTTAAATCCATGAATTTAAATGCCTTTAGGATTTAATAAAAATATATCAAATATTAAACCATACTCTGTGTGTGTGTGTGTGTGTGGGTGTGGGTGTGTGTGTGTGTGTGTACGTGTGTATACAGACAGAGAAAGAGAGAGAGCACATTATGGGTTGAATTGTGACCCCCTCCAAAATTTATATGTTGAAGTCCTAACCCCTAGTACTTCAGAATGTGACCTTATTTGGAGATAGGTTATTTACAGAGGTAATCAAGTTAAAATGAGGTCATTAGGGTAGGCCCTAAATCATATGCCTGGCATCCTTATATAAAGGGAAAATTTGGACACAGTCATGCACACAGGGAGAATGCCAGGTGAACTTGAACACGGCCATCTACAAGCCAAGGAGAAAGACCTGGAATAGATCCTTCCCTCATAGCCCTCAGAAGGAACTAATCCTGCTGGCATCTTTAACTTTCAGCCTTCAGAACTGTGAGATAATAAATTTCTATTGTTTAAGCCACTTGGTTTGTGGTATACTGTTAAAGTAGGAGGTCTAGCAAACATTAGACATATTTTTATCCAAATACTGATTCACTATCATCAAGCAGATATTCTTACATCTATAAATTGGAGATTAGCAGAACAGATATTCAAAATTCAGAAATGTACTTCACAGAGTTGATACAGAAAAAATGGTAGTCTAGAACTATTTTCTCCAGAAAATTCAATTAACCAATTTATAATGAAATGAATTCAAGAAAAATTCCCTAAATTATATCAGATATGTTTGAAAAGACTCTGACATCACTGCCATTTCTTCACTTACAGCAAAGTCACACTGGGAAAATCCACTTGACTTCTTTCTGTATTGGATAGGGTCTTTAAAAAATTGACGTTGCCTTTCTCATAGAAAGATATCACAGGCCGGGCGCGGTGGCTCACACCTGTAATCCTAGCACTCTGGGAGGCCGAGACGGGTGGATCGTTTAAGCTCAGGAGTTTGAGACCAGCCTGTGCAAGAGCGAGACCCCGTATTACTAAAAATAGAAAGAAATTAATTGGCCAACTAAAAAATATATAGAAAAAATTAGCCAGGCATGGTGGCGCATGCCTGTAGTCCCAGCTACTCAGGAGGCTGAGGCAGAAGAATCGCTTGAGCCCAGGAGTTTGAGGTTGCTGTGAGCTAGGCTAACGCCATGGCACTCCAGCCTGGGCAACAGAGTGAGACTCTGTCTCAAAAAGGAAAAACAAAAAAAAAGAAAGATATCACAATATATTCCCCATGTTAGACCACAGATAATTAAAAATATTCTTATTAAAATTTATCTTCTATAAAAAATTTCTAAAAATTTTAAAAATTAAAAAAAAATTCATTCTCTAGCTTCAGCATCCTCTTTCGAACATCTACCTTATAGGGTGCTTGTGAAGGTTACATGAGGTGTGACGTGAAGACAGTACATGCTTTGGGAACCGTGAGAATCCATTATGACGATGATGATGTTTTTACCAGTAGTGTACACACTTCTAGTTGTATGACATGTAATGATTCTTCTTCCTAAAAGAATCAATCTCTGGGGCTGAAAGTTCAGGCTTGTCCTCATGGACCCACCAAATAGACCCAACTGTTTATACAGAAGTTTGGCCCTGCCACCTAGTTGTAAAATGCTGTGTAGAATGTGGCAATCAAGTAAGATAATGTATTAAATTGCTAGGCACATATAATACCTTCTCCCTTGCCCCTTGTTTCCTTGTCCCATGTCTATAGGACAGGGTGTGTGGACAGGCAGTGATGCCTCTACCTCTGCCGTTTCCCTGAATGCCTCTTCGGACTGAAAAAAGATGGAGAATAATAGACATCCACCAAACTCCACATCCCTCCTCTTCAAAAGGTGAAAACAAAACAAATATATCCTGTTACTGCAAACATGAATGAGGGGAAGTAAATTAAATCTACTTTGTTTCTTCTAAGAAGAGGGCCAGTGTGCTGAAAAGGAGGTAATAATTTAACAGTAACCTAGGCAGCATTTATGAATTGTTAAGGGAATAAATCCTCTTTGTGGGAAGATCTCCCATGTGTAGCCCACTAGAAGTACCATTTCCAGTGAATTTATCTTAATAGTGTGCCAGCAGATGTCCGCTTGGATGACCAAGGCCCTGATACGCCTGGCTTCTCCTCCTTCAAAGAATTATGGCGGAGCAGAGCACCTAAAGAAAATATGCCATCTTCGCTGCCACACACAGGGGCCCCACATTCTCAAGGTCACCACAGGCCTTCGGGCATTCCAGTCTCTCTGCACCTCTTCCCCAATAGAGATGTCTCAATAAATACATAATCACTGTGGAATTTTTAAAAATATCAACATTTATCTAAGTCTCAAAGCATGCAGCAAATACTGTTTCTCACTCTACTTTGGTATAAGTTAATTTCCCTCATCTAGTTTGAATGTGAGAAAATATAGGCACAGGGAGGTTAAGTGCTTCTTTGAGGTCGTCAAAGTCAGTCAGATGTTTTGATGAGATCACAGCCTAGAGTTCTTCACTCCATTCCTATAGAGAAATCACCAGGCCATCTCTTTTCTCATTACAGCATTATTTATTTTAATGCTGAGCCCACTGAATAAGCACAATAAAACACACAGTGAAAATTCATTTCTCCCCAGTGACATAACAATCAGTCAATAAACTGAACTATTTCATGCTTCACAAAAAACAAGATAATATCAGTAGTTAAGATGCTTTATAAAGCATCTACATTTCAACTAGTTCCAGGTCACCAAATAAGATATACACAATGAATTTTTTTTAACTATTTGTAGTAAAAAAATATATTAAAAAATCATGAGATATTTCATGTTTTGGCTCTAAATAGTATATATACAAATTTTGACACAAATCACATTTCAAAACCAAAACATAAATACAATTTAGAAAATATTTTTCTACCTTGGATAGAACAACAAAAATTCATTGGCAGTTATCAAAAATGTTATCTTTACAAACAAAAATTTTTAAAGCCACCTACTTTAGAGAAATTGTTAATATTTAAAGTTTCCAGAAGCTGTTGTGCAAAATAGGATATATGATTCTTCTGGATTATAAATTCCCTTCCTATTACTAGAAGTAGATTGAATCATCTCTTGGTTAGGTTGGACGATCAGAGATTCCAAGAATCAACAGGTGGCTAAACCAGGTAATTGGTAAGGTCCACTCCAACTGTGTTTCTACAATTCCAAGGGGACAGGGTGAGGGGAAGGTTGAATCAGTGCCTGTGAGGCTATTAATTTCCCCATTTTAATCCTCTGGGGGATTAAGGGGCTCCACCTACACTAATCGTTTTACCCCCTTCAGCTTCAATTTCTCTCTGCCTAAATGTGAGTGCTGCTCCCCACCCAGGAGAGTTCTCTTGTATTTGAAGAGTCAGCTGGTATGGGAGCAATCATCCCACTAAGGTACCCCTCAACATCATTCATACCAAAAATAATTGTTTAAAATTGTGTTGCAATAATATTGAAAAAAAAGCTTTATTCTGGGTTGAGATTGGTTTAAGCAAAGAAGCAGTGAGGTGGGAGGACCACTTGAGACCAGGAGTTTGAGACCAGCGAGACCTGTGTCTCTGAAAAAAAAAAAAGAAATGAGCCAGGCCTGGTGGCACATGCCTGTAGTCCCAGGCATGTGTAGTCAGGAGGCTGAGGTGGGAGGACCAGTTGAGCCCAGGAGTTCAAGGCTACAGTGAGCTATGATCGCACCACTGCACTCCAGCCTGAGTGAACGAGAAAGAACCTGTCTCCTAAAAAGAAAAAAATTACGCACATCTTGCCAAATCAATTAGTCTTTTTTATTAATAAACTTTAGTTTTTAGAGCAGTTTTAGGGTCACAGCAAAATTGAATGGACAGTACCGAGAATTCCGATATACCCCATTCTGCCCACCGCCTCTCCCCCTGCCTCCCCTACTATCAACATCCCCCACTAGAGTGGTACATTTGTTAAAATCAATGAAGCTACATTGACACATCTTTATCACTGAAAATTCACAGCTTACATTAGAGTTCACTCTTGGTATTGTACAGTCTATGGATTTGGACGTATGTATAATGACACATTTCCATCATTATAGTATCATACAGAGTAGGTGTACTGCTCTACTTATTCATCCCTTCTGTCCTCTCTCTCAAACCTCATTGCAGCAAATAAATATTTTTTAAAACAATTATAAACCTACTTAGACATAGACAATAGAAAAAGATACAACAGGAATAAAATTTTGGAAGCTGAGAAGCAGATGGATGAGTGGCAATGATCTAGCAGACCCAGAAAACTGAACCCCAAGACAGCAATAAAGAATCCTCAAAAAGGATCAGTTACTTCTGGAACTGGGGGTGAAGGAGTAAGAACTAAAACTAGGAGCACTAGGGTAAAATATGTTTGATAAGTAAAGCTGTAAATCCCCTCTCAGTTTTCCCCACTGGATGACTGCCTCTTTCCATCCCAGCAGGAGTCTGGAGATGTACCCTCTGGAGAGTGTAAAACAGCTGTGGGAACTGGCAGCTAGATGCTTTTGCCTCCCCGGGAGGAAATGAAGACTATGCTGGGGAATCAAGACTGCACCAGAGAAAATCTCAAAGACTCTGATACTGGTGATTTCTGGTTTATTCAACAGTGAAATTTAAAGTTGACAAGCTCCATGTGTGTGTGTTATGAGTTGACAGGCAAGGTTTTAAGGAAAGCTACTAACAAAATGAAAGACCAAAGCAAATGAACTCACATTAACTTGGAGAAAACAGATTATGCAAAGAAAAGAAAACCTCAAATAAACTACCACTAATACCTTCAGAGATATGAAACAAGAACAGGATGCTATTTAGAAAGAAACATTCAAAGAACAAAAACAAGCTACTGGAGGTTAAATGCACAACAGAAATGAGAAACTCAATAAAAACATCAGAAGAGAAAGTTCAAGTAATCTACCAGAGAGAACAAAAAGATAGAGATGGAAAACAGAACAGCGAAAAATAAGAACATTAGGAGACTAGTCTGGAAACACACGAAGGACAATAGGAGTTCTAAAAGACAGAACAAAGAAAATGAGTAGGTAGTTAGAAATCACCAACAAAATAATTGCAAGAAAATTTCCTAGAATCAAAAGATGTAAGTTGGCAAGTCTGAAAAGGCCCACCAGATACATAACACATTAGATACGGGTCCACACCAAGGTAAATCATTGTGAAATTACAAACATTGGAGAAAAAAGACTGTCCAGGCTTCCAGAAAATAAAAAAAAAAAAATTTTTTTAAAAGGTTATGTACAAAGGGAGAGGGAAAACAGTGATTCTCAGGAATATCATAGAGATCCCAGAATGACAGCTGTGCACCAGATGTAGAGGTCGACCATCCCATATTGAAATTGGTTGACTAAAGAGACAAGTGTGTTGAGGATTATCATTACCATGATCTCCCTGCCATGGTGTCATCTTTTTATCTAAGAACAGCATTCCAGGACAAGCTGGCACAGTTCTTATCTATCACTGATCTCTCTTTACCATGTGCTGGTAAAGTTTTTGCTCACTCTCCACGCCCCACTTCTTGGATCACATGAGGACTTTCATTTCATTCCTAAGCAGTTTTCTGCCTTGATCTAATCCTGAAAGCTAGGAGCAGGCCATGGTGAGCTTAGAAATAAAAGATACAGAGCAGCCAACTTTTTGGTCCTATTCCACTGGACATTCAGCACCTGGTTCACATTACAGCTCTTTCAGATGACAACTATGGCAGCCATGGCAATGCACCTCTTAAATCTCCAAAGGCAGGAAACGTTATTGAATGAATGACGTCCCCAGCCATCATGTTTGAGCCAAGGCCATATTTCCCATGGGCTTCTCCCAGACAATAACTGAGGGTTAAATCCCAGATTAATGCAGCTGGGAAAGTGCTGGGCCAGATGAGGGAAGAAAGAGACTATTCACTGACATAGCAAAAGGAATTAGCTAGCACGGACTCAAAGGAGCTGAGGCAGTATCCTTGAGATTGGATGAGAGTGCTTGACCAAGAGAACTGGAATACAAGACTGGATAAGCAAAAATTAATCAACTTAAGGTACTTTCTCAGGACATAAAACCTAATAATCTGGCAAGGCCCCTAAGAGATAAGGCAAACTACTGTGAGGGTGACTCTTAGAGACCTGGAACACATGATATTAAACACTAAGTGAAGCAGAAAAGCTGAGCTGACAGAAGTGGGCAGGCTGGAATGAATTTGAGTCAGAAAACCCACCAGAGGATTATGTTCCATGGGAGGGCTTAGACAATGCACACTAACAGCATCAGGCACGTGCTGGTAAGAAAGGTACTAGCATCACTAAGTTCCTGATGGTGTCTTCTGCAGGCCAGGGTTGACTAGATTAGCTAATCAAAGAGCTGGGCTTGTTAAATCCATGGAATGATTTGCCAGCCAACTGCCCAAAACCCAAATAATAAAAGCCAGGCAGAGTTGTTTAACCATAGAAGCTAAAAGGCCTCATACAATGACAAGTTAAATTGAAGAAGGAGCCAAGGGGAATCGTGGAGATGGTTAACAGAGCACAGCATGTTTAGGAGCAAAACAGATGGGTAGCTAACAAGGATACTACTTAATGTCTACAACCAAAAAAGGGCAAGAAGGGGGAGCAGAGGCTGCAAATGGTCACACCAATAGAAGCCATAATCCTTGCATAGTTCCTAAGCCTGAGTCAACAATCTTCCCAACATAGGTCTTATTTTCCAAAGATCTTTTAGTTCTCCTTTGTAATTAGTTTAAATTCTCCCTAATTCCACTTAGCTTTGAACTTCAAAGGATGGAGATCTTTACCTACGTAAAGGATGCTGGGCTGTGCCTCAGAGAGCTCCTCCCAGGCCTGGGGCTCTCTCTCTGGGAGTGGGCAGAACCCCAGGGAAACACTCCACATGGTGAGAGTCCAGGCACAAGCAAGAGCAGAGGAGCAACCGCTCATCACAGCCCTTTAGCTTAGACTAGCTATGCAGGACCCACCTGCCCGGTCCTGGGGCCATTCTCCACTGGAGTACCCAGCACTGGGCTAGGCTCAGCCTGCCCACAGAACACAACCTACCTCAAGGCCCTGGGTCAGGCCTAAAGCAGGAGGGCAGCTAGGAGCACCAGGGCAAGGGCCCTGTCTCCCCACTGACCAGGCAGGGTGGCAGAGAAGAACATTCACTACCTACTGGGGCTGGGCCAGGGGCAGTGACAATCTGGGAAGAGAGGGGCAAGGCAGTCAGTGAGGCAGAGACTTGGAGGAAGGGCCCATAGCAGCCCCTCCAAAGAAGGGGGCCCTGTCCACAAATCATTGTGAGAAGGTCACTCCTTGTGCAGGCACCACACCAGCATCTGGCCCACCCCTGTCATGCTCAACACACAGAAGCCCCTGCATTCCAGTTTGTCTAGGACTGTGCAAGGAAGATCATTGACACAGTACTCACAAAAGTTGTTTCCCAGAATGCTTTGCTTTGGAGGCCCCTAGATGCTGCATTAGCTCTGCAACCCAGTGCTCATCACCTACGATGGTGGGGCTCATCGCCTGCTATGATGGGGCCCACCTCCATGAGCATCTGGGTGCTGATGAGCACGGAGGGCACAGTGCATGCGTCCCCGCCCCGCTTCTACTCCATGGCTCTGGGCTTGGTGCTCACACCAGCCTACATCGGGACTGTGACCCACCCATACATTTAAATAGTTTGATATCTGAGACTATTACTGAACATTTAGCAATGTGACATTTACCCTTAGATGTTTAATATCATGGAGCTTTGATTTTCTAAATGCAGTAAAAAAAAATTTTTTTTTGAGACAGTCTCACTCTGTCATTCCAGCTAGAGTGCAGTGGCATGCTCATAGCTCACTGCAACCTCAAACTCCTGGGCTCAAGTGATCCTCCTGCCTCAGCCTCCTGAATAGCTGGGATTACAGGCCCATGCCATCATGCCCAGCTAATTTTTTCTATTTTTAGTAGAGATGGGTGTCTCACTCTTGATCAGGCTGGTCTTGAACTTCTGACCTCAAGCAATGCTCCCACCTCGGCCTTCCAGAGTGCTAGGATTACAGGTGTGAGCCCCTGCGCCTAAATGTATTAAATAAATGTACTTAAATATGTACAAATACAGATTTCTACTTATCACTACAAACCTGATAAATACAAATATGTATGCTTTTCTCTCATTTAATTGGGAAAGTTCCAAAAGGGTAGTCACACTCAAAGCTATTTAAGTATATTGCTAGGATTTAATCAGAATAAATTGTGTTGGTATACAAATACAGAAGAAAAAATTTACAGAGCTTAACAGCTCAGTGATCCCCATTGGTCCATAACTGTTCTAAACATCTGTAATTTTCACAGGTTGCATCAAAGGATAAAAATAAAATGCAACTTTGGGACCTAAGCATCCACTGTGGCTAAGTGCCCAAACCAGTGGGTTATTTCAGTAGAGAGCCACCTGCAGAGCAAGCACACCCTAACATGTGCTGAGTGCCCACCAAGTCACAGTTGATTCCTCACAGTTATTAAATTTAATCCTCACAAAACACTTGATATTATTACACTCCTTTTGCAGATGTGGAACTAGGCTTTGAAGGATTAAGCAGCTCATCGAGAGATAGCAATAAGTGTTAGCTGTTGGGTTTGAACCCAGATCTTCTAATACTAGATGCGGCATTTGTTCTACTTTGGCATAGAAACCCATAGATCAAGAGTTGGCAAACTTCCTGTAAAGGGCCACAGTACATATTTTAAGCTTTGTAAGCCTTATGGTCTCTGTTGCAACTATTCACCTCTGTCCTTGTAGTGAGAAAACAGCCAGAGATGATATATAAATAAGAGTTTAATTGTGTTCCAATAAAGCTTCATTTCCAAACACAGGTGGTGGGCTAAATTTAGCCAAGGGCCATGATTTGCTAACCTTTGATATAGGCTAAAACATACAAACAAATCACAAAGTGACTGGGCTTTAAAGACTCTCCTTTTCTGACCTTCAGAGGCATTTTTCATTACTGCTCTGCTCACTCTACTGAACATGCAATAATTATGATTTCATTGTAAATTCATCTTCCAGTTCCTATGTCTTCCACAATGCCAGCCTGCCTCTCCCTACCACCAATTCTAGTGTTGTGGTTAAACACTATAAGGCAGTGATCAGTATCTTTCTTTTTTTAAACATCAGTGCCAATTCAGAAAAAATAAGCTCTTCGTCCTACACTTGGTGAAAACAGCTTTATTGAATCCCAAAATGTACAAACAATATATTCTTACAACTTAGATTCCTTTAAAAAATATTTTCAGAGTCATCTTCCTAATTTTCCATTCCTTAATTTTATATAGTGCTTTAGGATTCAAAACATGTCTTCTAGAGGCCAGGCACAGTAGCTCATGCCTGTAATCCCAGCACTTTCAGAGGCCAAGGTGGGAGGATGGCTTGAGGCCAGGATTCCAAGACCAGCCTTGACAACATAGTGAGAACTCATCTCTACAAAAAATTTAAAAAGAAATTAGCCAGGTGTGGTGGCACATGCCTATAGTCCCAGTTATGTGGATGGTGGAGACAGGAGGATCGCTTGAGCCCAGGAGTTTGAGGCTGCATTGAGCTATGATGACACCACTGCATTCCAGCCTGGGCAACAGAGCAAGACCCTGTCTCTAAAAACAAAAACAAACCAATAACATGTCTTCTAGTAAATTATCTCATTTATCTTTGCAGCAAACTTTGAAGTAGGTGTTATTATGGAGAAACCTATACTCAACAGAGGTCCAAAGTCACAATTCCTTCTCTTCAACTTAACATTGAACAGGCAAGTACTGTGCTAGGTGCAGGTAATAAGAAGATAATTAAAATCCCAATTCCTTGCCTTTCTCCCTTATCCTCTTTGTTAATCCCTGGCCTCCACTAAAACCTATGAGCCTAGATAAGCAATTCTGAAAAGATGCTTCTCCTAGTGGTTGTACAGATAGCTTTTTCCCGTTAAGGTCTCTGCTTTGTTAAAATGAGAGCTACATTTGAAATTAGATCAGAGACCTTTCTGAGAAGCCAAATAGGGCATGAAGCTCTCTTGTCTTGGGCTGCTCATCCACTGCTTCATGGAATTCTCTCCATGGACTCATCTACACTATTATAAATCATTTAAAAAAATTATTGGATTGTCTGGTCAATATAAAGTTAGTTCTTGTTATTATATTCTGTTTACTACTTGTTCTGAAAGTTAGTTTTATTTCCCCAAATAAATATAAATTCCTTACAGTCTTTCTATCCCCTTTAAAATGACATTATTTACTATATCCCTTTCACCTGTCAACAGCCTTTCTGCATATGGTCAGTCCTTGTGTCTACTGGCCTTTCTTCAACTAATTTTAAAGAAAGGATACTTTCTAGCGTGGGCTCTTTATTTGATCAATTGTGTTACTTGTTCATAGTTATTTCTTCAAGATCTGATCTTAATTCTTTCAGATCCTACTGGTTGGCTAATATGCATAGCTGTACAGCTGTCCTAATGTTTTCACTGAGCACATTTAGTAGTTTGGGGTATTTTTAGTTTCAGGGAAGGATCGTTTTTAATTATAAAGAGTAGCTGTCACACAGATAGTCTTCTGAAAGAAACTTTCTTTGCCCTACTTACCTCTGCAATCAGATCATGTAGCTCTCCTTCACTGGGACAGCATCCTAATGACCTCATAATTGTTCCAATCTCTCTGGGAAAAAAAGGTTGTCAATAGTTTTAGAATATAAACTCTGAAAAGGTAAGTGCTATATTTCTCTGAATTATTTCAGAGCATATGTATTATAACACAGCAACCAAATCACTCAGATATTGCCTCATGATTATAAAAGACGCTTTCTGGGAAAAGAAAAAGGCAGGCAAGTGAACCAAAGAGAGATGAAAGAAATGTTTTCACTGACTGGCAAATCCAAGCCCTGCCTGGGCAAAAATCAAAAAGTTCTAGAAAAGAAATAGAAAGGAGAGGTGGGAGTAAAAAAAGAAATGTCAGCCACTGACCAGCTGATTTTAAATATTATTTAACTCTTTTGAACCTCAGTTTCCACATCTGTAAAATGGGCATGATGATGTCTACTCAGGGGTTTTGAGGTGAAGTTTACATTAGTATCACAATGCTTTAAAAGCATGGCCTCTAATACCAAACTGGTAGGGTTCAAATCCCAGCTCTGTAACTAGCTAGATTGGCCAGGTTAACCTACTTAATCTCTGTGTACATAAGACTGCCTGGCAGGTAACAGAGTACCTTCTTTGAAACACTTACAACTGGACTGGGGGACACACTAAGAGTCAAATAAGAAGAGCTATCATAATGTAAAGCATAATTCTTGGCAGAGTAGTCACTCAATAAATATTTGTTACTCAACTCACCCTGCTACCTAATAATGTAGTTCACTTCAACAAATAAACTAAAAGTATACAATCTATTAAATACACCCTGGATACTAAAACTAGGGATTTATAATAGATTATTAAATATTTCCATTCAAAATTATTAAAATTAAAGTTGCTTCTCTTGCATAAGGAGTTGGGGAAAAAAAAGAATAAAAAAATATTAAAAAATAAAAAGTAAAAAAATAAAAAAAATTGAAAAAAAGTAAAAAAAAATAAAGCTGCAATATTTGCATGTTAATTTAATTTCACAAAAATTCACTTAAGTAGAATATTTAATTTATTTCCATTCTAGGTAAGTTTAGTGGAATTATGTTTATTCCTTATTTTACTGAGAAAGCATTTTAAATAAGAATTTTAAAATTCTTCACTTAAAAGGTTGCAGGATGAGTATCGACTTAAAAGAAAACCCTAAAGTCAAGAACTGTAAGCCGGGCATGGTGGCTCACACCTGTAATCCTAGCACTCTGGGAGGCCGAGGCGGGTGGATAGCTCAAGGTCAGGAGTTCGAGACCAGCCTGAGCAAGAGCGAGACCCCCGTCTCTACTAAAAATAGAAAGAAATTAATTGGCCAACTAAAAATGTATGTAAAAAATTAGCCGGGCATGGTGGCGCATGCCTCTAGTCCCAGCTACTCGGGAGGCCGAGGCAGGAGGATCGCTTGAGCCCAGGAGTTTGAGGTTGCTGTGAGCCAGGCTGATGCCACGGCACTCTACAGCCCGGGCAACAGAGTGAGACTCTTGTCTCAAAAATAAATAAATAAATAAATAAATAAATAAATAAATAAATAAATAAATAAATAAATAAATAAATTAGAAAGAAATTAGCTGAACAACTAAAAATATATATATAGAAAAAATTAGCCGGGCATGGTGGCGCATGCCTGTAGTCCTAGCTACCTGGGAGGCTGAGGCAGGAGGATTGCTTGAGCCTAGAAGTTTGAGGTTGCTGTGAGTTAGGCTGACACCACGGCACTCTAGCCTGGGCAACAGAGTGAGACTCTTTCTCAAAAAAAAAGAACTATGGAAAATAGGATTCTTACTTTTCATTTATTGATTTTCCTTCATAATAAATGAAGGGCCAAAACAACATTTAAGGTCTTCATGTCACCCATATTTCATACTTCCTTGAGTAGCTTAGACTGTACGTTGTTTTTCATGCCCACATCCCTCATTTAGGCAAGATCTGAACATGATAGTATTACTATTAATAGAAACTAAAAACATTTTACAAGATTATACTTTCTCTCAAAAAGTCCCTAGAGGTATCCCATGAAATCGAATAACACCAATGTAGTAAATTAGTTCTTGTAACAGCAGACTAGCTATTGTATACATTGGAATAAATAGTTAATGAGGCAGGGACAAAAAAATATGATTTGATAAGTATTCACAGATTTATATCCTCCACAACATTCCATGCCTTTTGATATTCAAACCAGAAAACTGCTTAAACTTCAGAATCAGAGAAACAAGGATAAAAGTTGTGTTAATGTAACAAAAGGGAGAGCAGGAAAGGGAGGAAGGGAAGAAGGTCTTTGCAGGAAAGAATTCTGAAGGACAGTAGGACAAATATTGCATGTTTTCACTGGTATGTGGGAGCTAAAAAGGCAGGTCTCCCGGAGGAAGAGAGTAGAATGGTGGGTACCAGGCGGTAGGAAGGGAACGCGGGGGATGAAGAGAAGCTGGTGAATGAGTATAAAAATACAATTAGATAAAAGAAGTAAATTCTCTTCAATAGTACAGTAGGGAAAGTACAGTTAACAATAATTTATTGTATGCTTTAAAATAGCTAGAAGAGAAGAATTGTTGTATTTTCAACATAAAGGAAAGATAAATGTGTGGGGTGATGGATACCCCAATTACTCTGACTTGATCATTACACTTTGTATACCTGTATCAAAATAGCACATGTACTCCAAAAATACATACAACTATGATATGGCAATAAAAAATATATTTAAAAAAGCATTTTGAAGGATGTGAGATGGGGAAAAGAGCAATTCTAGGCCTGTGCTGTCCAGTACGATAACCATAAACTAACTGTATCTGGCTATTAAGCATCTGAAATGGGATTAGTCTGAATTAAAGTGTGCAGTAAGTGTAAAAATACTCACTGATTCCAAAAACTTAGTATGGAAAAAATATAAATAGCTCATTAATAATTTGGAATATTGATTGTATGCTGAAAGGATAATATTTTAGACATATTGGGTTAAATAATACATATTGTTAAAATTAATCTTACCTGGGTTAAATTAAGTTTAGCCTAAAGCTGCCTCCTTATATATTTTAAGTTCGACCTAAAGATGCCTCCCTGCATACTGAATTGTAACCTAACTGTTACAATTGACTGTAACCTAGGCTTGTACCAATCGTAGAATTTCGGCCAATCACAGGCGGCCAACTGTTCAAACTGTATTCAAATAAGGCAAATGCCAAGCTGTAACGAATCTAGCTGTTTCTGTACCTCATTTCTGTTTTCTGTACAACACTTTCCTTTTTCTGTCCATAAATATCTGACCATGTGTCCGCTCTGGAGTCGCTCTGAACCTGTTGTGTTCAGGGGGCTGCCAGATTCTCAAATCATTTTTTGCTTAATTAAATTCTGTTAAATTTAATTTATCTAAAGTTTTCTTTTAACACCCGTTCATAGGGAATAGATACCATCATGAGTCCAATTCTGAGAAGAAAGGCAGATAAAGAGAAAACTAGAATTACATGGTGCTCTGTCAGCTATATAAACCCTCTTGTGCCTCTCCGAGAAACCTTAAACAATATTTAAATTGTTTTTTAATGTTTCAGGGATGTTGGATTGTGGTTTTTCTCTAATGTTAATACTGGACCCAAGATAGCCATTTTATATTCAGGTTATTTGAGTGCTGTATATGAGATTATGATACAAATTTCCATGCCTTACATTTGCTTTATTTGCATAATATTGGAAAGTACTTTCACATAGGCCATCTTACTTTTCACAACAGCCCTGTCCTAGTTACCTACGTATTATTATTCCAATTCACAGATAAATAAACTGAACCTTAGAGAGGATAAATGACTTGCCCATGGTTGCACAGCTAGTGAGTGGCAGCACTGAAGTTAAAAGGATGCCAGATCCCATTCATTCAACAAAACAAATATGAGTGCCTACTATGTGCCATAGAGTATGCAAGGTGCTAAGAATATAGTAATGAATAAGCTAAAAATTATCCTTGCACTCATGGAATTTATGTTCTAACAGGGAATGATGAACAAACGATTATAATAAAGGAGATAAATTGCAGGAGAGGTGGGCAGTGGCTGGTAAAGGGTGTCATGGGCACATGAAGAAGAGGCACTAAATTAGACTGGGATTATGGGGCCAGGGAAAGCTTCCATCACAATTAACTTTTAAACTACTTAAAGCTTAAATAGGAAGACAAATGTTTCAAGCAGAGGAATAGCATATGCAAAGGCCCTGTGGTGAGTGGGATCATGAGACAGTAAGGGAATGGGATTTGGTTGGACTCAGAAAGTAAAGAATGTGACCAATCTGTTACCTCAAATCTTATCGTGTTCTTATGCATATCCCTAGTGTGTGCTTTGGAAACAGGATAATGAAGAAACTTGCATATGAAGACTTCGCTTTCCTCTGTGTAGTACAAGGCAAGGTGCTCTGCTAACAGTGAATGGGAAAGGAGAAAAGAGAAGTCTTAGCTGTTTCCGGGCTCTCTCCACCCCTTACCATAGCCAGGACTTGCCTCTCCAGGCACATACATGTCAAGAAGGCAAGCCCCATCCTTGCTCTCACATTCTAAAACCTGCCCTTCCTCATGTGCCGGGCATTTTCAGTGCCCTCCATTCCTCTCGATCTTGCAGTTTCCCCAAGGAATGAACCTCTACTGTTGCACTGGGCTCCCTTGCCTCAGGCTTCCTGTTGCACTTAACGCAAAGCATAACTTTGCAGTCTTCCATTGCTGCATAACAAGCTGCCCAAAATCTAGTGGCCTATTCAACAACAGTGTATTGTTTTTCATGGTTCTGTGGGTTGACTGGGTGGTTCCTCATTGGTTTTGCCTAGGCTCACTCATATTTTGCAGTTAATTACCCTATACACAGTTGCTCAGTACTCTATTGTCATTCATTTAAAACTGCCATTATCACCATCCTGAACTCTGGGTCCCTTCCACCTTCCATCCTGCCTGCTCTGTTAATCTATAACCCTGAACATCTCTAATTTTCATTTCCTTTCTTCCTATAAAGCACTGCTGGAAGAAAACAGTTAATAGAAAAAAACATGACCTACTACAAATTCATGCAATCCAATATCACATGTATCCTGGATGCGGCCTAACAATCCTTTCATTCATCTCCCGCTGATTTCCTAGCAAACTCCCCCCAAAACAGCCATTCTGGATCATGTCTTGCCACAAGCTCCATAACACTGACTCGCTGCATCCCAGCAGAGTCCTTATCACCTACTTCAGATGCAAACTGCCTATCACTGGGCGCTATGATTAATCCTCATATCACCTTTATAGTCACTGACTTTGTACCACTTTAGAGTTATGTGCTCCCAGCCTTGAAGGAATAAAAAGTGCTCTTCCTTAATCAAACAAGCCCCTTAGCTTTCCTTAGTTCCAGTCCTGGCTCTTGTTCTTAACACGCTTGCTTTTCTCTCTCAGCATCTTCATTCTTTTCTTTAGTAGCTGCTTTTGCCTTAAAATTTTCAGATGTCTTATGTTGAGAAAAAAAATTGTTAGGTACTCCACCACCCCCAACCATTCTATTTCCCTGCTTCCTTTCACTAATCACAATACCTTTCTTCCAAATTACTTATATTGTAACTGGATGAGTTAAAATATACGGAAAATTCCATTTTCCACTCATCCACCATAGGCCTAACCCCTTTAGAGAATCCAGCCGTCGCTAGCTCTCCACTAGTCAACCGATCAGTCCATGTCTCCCTCTCATCCTCTCCCTTCCTTCCTCATCTCCATCTCCCTCTCTTCCTCCTATAACCCCCTTACTGCCCTCTGCCCCCATACCCCTGGTTGCAAGATGATCTCTATGGTTTAAAATATTACACAAGGCTAGGGAAGAAGCAGACAAAAAGAAGATCAGTGGCGGCCCTAATAAGAGTACTTGCAGGCCAGGCGCAGTGGCTCACGCCTGTAATCCCAGTGCTTTGGGAGGTCAAGGAGGATCACTTGAGGCCAGCCTGGGCAACATAGCAAGAAAAACAATTAGCCAGACGTGGTGGCATGCACCTGTAGTCCCAGATGCTCGGGAGGCTGAGACAGGAGGATGGCTTGAGCCCAGGCTGCAGTGAACTATGATCGTACCACTGCACTCCAGACAGACTGAAACACTGCCTAAGAAAAAGATAATGGGGATGAGAACAGAAACAAAGTTGCTCACAATGTGAGGAAAGTAGATTGATCAGCTCTCTGGCTTAGGAATGGACATCTCCTCTAAGACTTCTAAGAATAGTCCTCACGTGTCTCATATCCCTTATAATATTATCATGATCTGTGGGGGTGTGAGAAAAAACATCTTCTGGCTGTCAGGTTAGTAATAGTAGAACAGTTCTATAATGTTTTATTATGTGTGCCAGGCTTATTTTAAAGTGCTTTAAATATTCCTATTCACTTATTCCTAACAAAAGCTCTGTGTGGGCCAGGCGCGGTGGCTCACGCCTGTAATCCTAGCACTCTGGGAGGCCGAGGCGGGTAGATAGCTCAAGGTCAGGAGTTCGAAACCAGCCTGAGCAAGAGCGAGACCTCGTCTCTACTATAAATAGAAAGAAATTAATTGGCCAACTAAAAATATATAGAAAAAATTAGCCAGGCATGGTGGCTCATGCCTGTAGTCCCAGCTACTTGGGAGGCTGAGGCAGTAGGATCACTTGAGCCCAGG
>CAUYRT010104791.1:0-11785 GCA_963574885.1 Lepilemur ruficaudatus | reverse complement strand
TCTTTTTAAAATATTTACTTGAATACTTATAAATTTCCTTTGACACTTGTTTAAATTTAATAATGATTTAAATTTAAATTTAATAGTGCCATTAAAGACAACCCAATTTTAAATTATTGGTTTGCCTTTAATAGCCTTTGCCTAGTGTGCTTCACATAGAAGGTGCCCAACAAAGTCCAAATTTATTCACATGAACTCAAAGAGCAACACAAGGAATTCATGCTATGTATAAAATATCCTTTTCCAGAGAAACCTACTAAGCATTGCTTCAAGTTGCCAAGAGGAATCATAGCCCCTGGGTGTGATTAAAAATAGATATACACTATTTTGTGCTAGAGAGTATAAAAGAAAGTAATAAGACAGGAAAGAAACAACTATGGGTTTGTTGGCCCCAGTTCTACATTTCATTATCCTCTAGCTATTTCAATGCCTTCCAGACTGTAAACTTTCAAAAGAAAGAAATAATTTAGGACCTGAATGGATGCTTTAGTCTCCTCCAAATGTGGTAAAGGAAGTAAACAATTAAGAATACTGAGTTTTATTTGTGGTTCTAAATTAGGCCTGATATACTTATGAAAGCTCTAAAATATGCAATACAGGCATAGCATGAAGATGTTGTGGGTTCCGTTCAAGATCACCACAATGAAGTCAATATTTCAATTAAGCAAGCAATCCAATTTTTTTGTTTCCCAATGCATATAAAAGTTATATTTACATTGCACTGTAATCTATTATGTGTAATAGCATTGTACCTAAAAATGTACATACTTAATTAGAAAATGCTTTATTGTTAAAATATGCTAACAATCAACTGAGTGTTCAGCAAGTCATAATATTTTTGCTGGTGGAGGACCTTGCCATGATGTTGATAGCTGCTAATTGTTCAGGGTGGTGGTGGCTGAAGTTTGGGGTGGTTTTTGCAATATCTTAAAATAAGACATCAATGAAGTTTGCTGCATTGATTGACTTTTTCTTTCACAAAAGTTTTGTCTATCATATGAGATGCAACTTGATAGAATTTGACATGCAATAGAATGTCTTTCAAAATTGGAGTCAATCTTTTCAAACTCTGATGCTGTTTTATCAAGTAAGTTTATAGGATATTCTAAATCCTTTGCTGTCATTTCAATAATATTCACAGCATCTACACCATGAGCAGATGCCATCTCAAGAAATGGCTTTCATTGCTCTCCATAGAATCAACATTTTTAAACTGCAAAATATTAATTAGGGAAGAAGGAGGCAAGATGGGTGACTAGAGATATCACTTACCAGACCAACCTGGAGAGAAGAAAGGTTTTCAGATAAAGGAGAAGGGAGAAAATACACAGTTCAGGTGAGGTCAGAGAAAGAAGTACCAGACCTGCTGGGGACCTCACAGAGTAAAATTGCAAAGCACAGAAGGAAGACAAACAAGGAAAAAAAGATATCAGTGAGGAACAAACCCAAAGAGGTTCAGAGCCCAGTGAAGGGGTAGAAGGGGATCACTGTCCCTTTCCCACACTCTCAGTGATCAGTGAGCTACCAAGTTACTTGGAAGCTTTTCCAGCCCCATGAGCCCAAGTATTATAGCAACCACAGAATTGTGGGGAGAACATACGTGGTCCCAGAGCTTGGACATTCTGTGAGGTGTTTCCCTCCAAGGAGAGTGACCCAAGAGGCTGGAGAGCCGGCTTTCTTCCATTGACATTCCTGTACTCTTCCATCCCTCCCCGACCCACTGCAACCAGGAGAGAAGTCTGAGTCAATAATTTGGTGAGCAGCTACCTCTTTCCAGCTGGTGTATCTTCCAAACTGAAGTTTCCACAGGGAATGTGGCCCATGCCTTTCCCCTCAAGGACTTGTAGGGACCTGGGGTGCCTGATCTGGGAGCTCCCTGCCCACCAGAATTTCCTGGAGACCCATGCCAGCAGGTCAGACATGCAGGCCAGATCCCATACCCCCAGGTTGATTCTTACACACAAATATTACCCATCACCTCAGAAATTAAGCTGGGAGTCCGAATACAATTCACACTGCTGGGAAGAGGTGAAGACAGCAGGACAGAAGCAACCCAACACTTCATTTTAGAAGAGAAATAAAAGTTACAGGCAGCTTGATCTGCAGACCTCTGGGCTAATTGGGGAGCTGCTCAGAGTCTATGCAGAGACATTCTACTGGAGAGCAGGTGCAGCAAAGACTTGGTGTCTTCCAATCCCAGGTTTCTACAACCAACACCAACCCGATCACTCTGGAACATGTAGCCAGGTCTGCTCAGGACCCAGCCTGACACCAGTAGCCTTTGCATCACTCCTGCCAGGACAGATAGGGAACAGATGCTCCCTGTGTCATGCCCTGTAACTGGGAGTCAAGCACACTTTCTCTCCAGCATGGGAGGTGAACATAAGAGGAGTCCCAGGTGCCACAGGCACCACTTGGGAAGCCTGGGGTGACTGCCTTAGTTGGTCCTGGGTGTGGGGGGAGAACCTTGGCTGACCAGCAGTTCTGGCCTTCTTACACAGACCCTGGACCACTGAGACAAACCCTTGCCTGTGTGACTGGGCACCATCAGTCCCCACACTGGTGGAACATCCCCCCATATGGATAGCTCTGCCTAAAAATTCCCCAGAGCCAGCTCTGAAGTTCTCACTGTGCCCAAGTCCAAAGCTCTTCCCCTGTAACTCCAGGGCCACCACCCAGCCTGTGATTCCACCCCTGAGACTTCAGAGTTGTGCCCAAACACCAAGAACCCACTAGGGAGTCCCCACCACTACTCCCAGTACCTTCCCAAGACCCAACACTTCACTCAGGACCCCTCAACCCTAAGTATACATCATCACTCCTGGACCTGGTTCTAGAGAGTCCTCACGAAGGAGAACAGGTGCCCTGCAATGCTATTAACCCAGGGCCAAAAGAAGAGAAGCAGATGAGAAAAAATAGCAAAAGAACCCTGGCAATGTTAAAAACAAAATAGTTTGACACCCCAAGGGATCACAATGGAGTTATAGTAGTGGACTCCACCCACAAGGAAATTGCCAAAATGACAGAAATGGAATTCAGAATATGGATGGCAAATAAGATGAATGGAATTGAAGAGAAAGTTGAAAACCAATGAAAAGAAGCCCAAAAAATTCCAGGGAGCCAATGGAAAAAAATGAAAAAGTCACTAGAGAGCTAGAAAACGTAAGAAAGGATATAAAAGAAAGTAAAGAAATGAATGAGTCATTTAGGGAATTTCAAAACACAGCAGAAAGCTTTTAACAAACGCCTAAACCAGGGACGAGAGTCTCAGAGCTTGAAGACAAGGCTCTCAAGACAACCCAGTCATCTAAAGAGACAGAGAAGAGTACAAAAACGTCTGAGCAATCACTGAAAGAGATATGGGACAATGTGAAGCAAACTAACATTCAAATTATAGGTATCATGAGGGAGAAGAAGAAAGAGCTAAAAGCACAGAAAATTTATTTGAGGAAAACTTACTTCCCTGGTATCATCAGTAATTCAGACATACAAATACAAGGTGGACATTGCACACCAGGAAGTTTCATAGCAGATAGGTCATCTCTGAGACACATAGCAATCAACCTGGCCAAAGTCAAGATGAAGGAGAAAATTCTGCAAGCAGCAAGATAAAAGCATCAAATAAACTACAAAGGAAAACCCATCAGGCTAACTGTAGACTTCTCAGTGGAAATCTTACAAGCCAGAGGGATTGGGGACCCATCTCCAATCAAGTTTAATAGAACAACTTCTAGCCTAGAATTTTGTATCCTGCAAACTAAGTTTCACAATTGACAGAGAAATTAAGTCTTTTCCAGACAAGCAAACACTGAAGGAATTTGCCGTGACCAGACCTGCGCTGCACGAAATACAGAAATCAGCACAGCATATACCCACCAGTGTAAAATCACCTAGAAAAAACCCCAAACTCACAACCTCTATAAAACAATAGAACAAGAAGTAAAACAAAGCAATAAGGGACTATCCAACAGGATGAACAGACGAGCATCCCACATATTAATGCTATCAATTAATGTTAAGAGACTGAATGCTCCTCTCAAAAGACGTAGGCTGGCTGAATGGATGAATAAACACAACTGAAGTATCTGCTGTATTCAGGAAACACATCTAAACTACAAAGATGCACACAGACTCAACATGAAAGGATGGAAAAAGTATTCCATGCAAATGGAAATCAAAAGAGGGCAGGTGTAGCCATTCTCATTCAGATAAAATTGACTTTAAGCCAACAAAGGTAAAGAAAAACAAAGAGCATCACTTGAACACTTAGGGGCCATTTTATGATTATTAACTGGCCTAATTTCAATATGGTTGTGTCTCAAGGAATAGGGAGGCCCAAGGAGAGGGAAAGTTATGGAGGAATGGCCAGTCTGTAGAGCAGTGAGACATATAAGTTTGATGCCTTATATGGGTGTGGTTTGTGGTGCCCCAAAACAACTACAATAGTAACTCAAAGATCACTGATCACAGATCAGCATAACAGAAATAATAATAATGAAGAAGTTTGAAATACTAAGAGAATTATCAAAATATGACATGGGTCATTATTTCTTCAAATATTTTTCTTCCTCGTTCAATGTGTTCTCTCTTTCTGGAATTTAAATTAGACATGTGTTAGATCACTTAATATCATCTCATAAGTCACTGAAGCTGTGATTTTTTTTCTCTCTCGTCTTTAGATTGGATAATTTTTATTGAACTATCTTCTGGTTTACTGACTCTCTTCTGCTCATCCAACATGCTGTTAAGCCCATCCAGTGAATTTCTGATTTCAGGACTTGTATTTTTCAGTTCTGAATTTTCTAGTACTTTATAAATTTTGTTTCTTTATTGAGTTTCCTCATCTGTTAGCTTTTTATAACCATTATTTCTCTTAGGTACTTTAACATATTTATAAAAACAAGTATAATGTTCTCATATGCTGACTCTGACATCTGATTCATCTGGTTTTTTTTTTTCTCTTGATTATGGATTACATTTTTCTGCTTCTTTGCCTGTATAAAAATGTTGTATCTCATTGTGAAACATTGTTTTTCACTGTAAAAATGTTGGAATCCATTATTTTCCCCCAGAAAAATATTGATTTTTGTTCCGATGGGGTGCTAAATTACTGGCTGATCACCCAGAACTTGTGGAGTCTCTGTGTTGTTTTGCTAGGGTGGATGGGTGAAAAGCCCATGAGGTTTATCAAGCTCCCTAATTTGGAAGCACTACAACTCCGAACTTTGTCTTCCCTACCTTGAGAAGAATCTGAAGTTTCTATTCAATTTTTATATCCTTTCATATCCACTACTTTCTAATGGGTTTGCAGAGTCTTCTCCATGCATGCATAGTTCAGTGGTCAGCAAAGGATTTGAGGGGAGTTAATCCTCACATTTTGGCGCTCTCTCTGTAGATTTCTCCTTGATAGATGTCCTTAATTTCAGTCACTCTGGCATCCTTGAATTCTATCCTCTGATTTCTCAAGCCATTATGATTTTGGCTTCTTGTGTAAGTCTAGATGTTCTATGCCATGCAGATGGCAGAGTGATTTGTATTTTTTTAAATACATGTAAATGTGACTCAGTATTTTTGAAAATCCATATAAATTTGACACTCAGACTCTCAGTGATTATGAGTATTTTCTTTCAAAGGGTGAAATCTCCTTCTGCTTCTGCTTGCTATTGGCCAATTTCCAGTGCCTTCAAATTATATATGCACACACACAAACAAACATATACACATGCATGTGTTATACACATACAAACACACATACACAGCCACACAAACACAAATATATCTATGTATTATACATATATGTACACATGTGTATTATTCACCCAAACACAATACACCACACACATGTGTGTATGTATTATGTACACACAAGTACACACATATTGACACATGCATACACATACAAACATACATATACATTAATGTATTATACACAGAGAGACATACACCCCACACACACATGTGTATGTATATTATACACATACAAATAAATATACACACATTAAAACAGACTCATACACAAACACACACACATGTACATATGTGTTATAACTGTTATCTGTGAAAGGGTCAGTCCAATTCTCTGCAATTTTATTCTCAGAATTCATTTCCAAGTCAATACTGAACTAAGCAAGAGCCACTAACTAGTTCCCAAGAGCCTTTAACTCTTTGTTGACTCACAATTTTGCCCTGTTCAAATATATTCTCCTGACAGCATCCAGAGTTATTTTATTAAAAACTCAATTTTTATCATGCCTCGCTCCTTAAAACATTTGTATGTCTTCTCATTACACCTGGAATCATATCCAGAATTCTTAATACGGCCTTGTTAAGCTTGCATGGCCTTGTTAAATTTGCATAATCTGCCTCCGTCTATCTCTTCCACTCCATCTTATCTGCTCTTTTATTTGGCCAGGAGGCTACAGTCACACAAAATTCTTGAACTTAGCAAGCAACATGCCTGCTCAGGGTTGACACTCATGCTTTCCCTTACTAGACCACCACCTCTCTGTTCCCAATATGTCAGGTTTTAACCCAAATGTCACATCACAAAGACAACAGATCTGATTCAATAGCTTATGTTAGTTAAGTGTTACAGTCAAGTGATTTTATATATATATATATATATATATATATATATATATATATCGTTTGGTAAGACTCCAGTAGACTTCACACAAAAGAAGCCATTACTCTTTGTGAGAACAGATTCATTACAAGGGAAAATTATAAAATGTTGAGGGGTAAATAAGGCACTTCCATGTTCTTACACAGATATTTTATCTGAAACTCCACTAAAGAGACAGTAAATGGATAAAATTTTTATAACTTCACAAGAAAAATAAAGAAGAAAAGAAGATGACCATAAAATTTTGGAACACAAAAAGCTTATGGATGTGTAGAAAATAATTTAACAGACCTCAGAAAATGGAAAAACAGCAACCTTTGTTAGCAAACAATGTTTACAGACTTGCCAAAAGGCTTAGGAGTTGGAGGGTCAAATATCTCTTTTAGTGAAAGTATAGATGAAGTTATTCATAGGAAGATTGGATGAAAATCTGTGCTAGAAGAGTTACCCCCTCCCCACTGATTCCCACACACAGATTCACTGAATGCTGTAGAAGACAGGGAGGATCAGGAGAGCCCTAAGTGCCTAAGCCAGGGAGGCTTGAGATTTGGGAGTAACAACACAGCTGAGGGCAGGGTAAGTGGCTGTACTTGAAACAGGAGAATCAGCAAAAGTGTACATTATGAATGGTGAAACCCTAGTCCCCTTCTCCTTGGCTATGAGAAAACTGGCAACCTAGATCCCATCAACCACCACCACACCTCAAAAGCAGGAGATTGGACGATATCTCTCTTAGGATAACCATCCCTAGATGAAAGACCTAACAAATCTCTTTTCACTAGTGTTCCACAGTGACACTGCCCAGCTGAATCACCCTACAGAAAAGCCCACCAGTGGACAGTCCAACCTACACATGCAGAGAGACCTTTCAGTCAGCTTTCAGTGCCTCACTCTGAAAACTGAACAGATAGCCAAGGACCACCAGACTACTGAGGACAGGGTGCAGATGAAGAATGAAGGGCAGAAAACAACATACAGTGCAAAAAGGAACTTGCAGGAAACAGAAATTCTGGATAAAAACCTTTTATAAAAACTCCATCATTAATATCATCATAGAACTAAGCTATTGCTTCTATAAAAGGATATAATAGGACATTTAACTGAAGCACCAAGATATGAGGAATGTTAGATATTAAAATGAATTAAGGGCAACACCTAGTAGAACTTAAACATTTTCAAAGTGGTATGATTGAGAACTAGTTAGACAATCTTCAAACTTCACAAGAAAGTACTAATGGGTTAACGGTGAGACTGGAGAAAGGATTTGGGAGGAAAATTTCTTTGGGGAAAGTTGCTGGGATGCTGGGAGCCAAGGTCTTCAATGCTTACAAGGAAGGTCTTCAGTGCAAGCACCCAGATTGCTTGATATGTGCCACAGACATAGGAGGACCCAGTGAACCTGTGTCTGATTCCTGCCTAGGATCTTGGGGAGTCAAGTGCAAGCTGGCAGGCTACTTTGGTGGTGGTATGAAAGAAAAATGCAGTAGTGTCCAGGGATGAGCAGGAGGTGACCGGTTGAAAAGAGTATATTAGTCTAAGCCGAAAGAGCCACATCAACAGCTTTGGTCTCTAAAAAATCCACTAAACTGCTAATGAAGGAGGAGAAATCAGCACTAAACCCCTTCCAGGCTCACTGCTAATGAAGTGAAGTCATCTTGGGACAGGACCAGCAGTAAAATGATTGCCTAATTTCACAGAGAATGCAGACAAGGTATTCATGGAATTAATATTGATATGATTACATACTGCTCTTCCTTGTCACCTAAGTTTCTCAAAAGAATGATTACAGTTGTATGTTACTTTGTGAGAAAGGATGGAAAACCAAATTTTATCTTTCACTTATTATATCCCAGTTACTTTCCATGAACTTCATATTAACTCATTTGACCTTCAGAACAACCTTTTTAAATAGGTCATGTTATTACCACCATGTCACAGATAAGAAATCTGAACTCCAGGTTAAGTAGTACCAGGGTCACATAGCTGGTAACTGGCATACCTTGGGTTTAAGCTCCTTAGTCTGACTTCAGAGTCTGTGCTCTTAACCAATGGATTGTATGGTTAGTTCTTTCATTCTAGATGATTAAATTATTTCCTAGTATATCTCTGATTATAACAATTACTAATAACAATATTCTGGCATGGTTTAATCTCATTTTGAACCACATTTTAATGAAATACATCTTACTGCTTCGGTTGCTTTTATAGTCATTATTTTTCTTCAAAAATAGAAGCAAAAGGAATATACACTACTGAAAGATTATTGCTATCATGAAATTACCCTCCAGAGCTCAGAAACACCAGGTGCCTTATGTCAAATTAAGCCAATAAGTAGATTGTTATTTCGATCAAACTCTTTTAGTTAAGACAATATTTAGGTTCAGAGGCATCATAAATTAGACTTAAGTTTGATGAGGGTTGTGTTTTAAGCATGTAGGACACATTAAAAATAAACCTGGTTTAAGAGGCCAATAAAAGGATATCAATCCTCTACTTAAAGGTTACTATTCTAAATACTGCTGAGTGTGGTTTTGATTTAAGTAGTTACCAATATTCTCAGTTATAAATTTCACAGTTTAGTTCATTCAAGACAGAGCTGACAGATCTCAGGGGAAAAAAAATAGTTTCCACGTCTATTATCCCTAAAAGGAAACACTGTTAGTTAGCATTATGACTGAGATTTTTCAGGCTTCATAGGATATATCACACATCTGGTTCATTAAGACAGATCTAGATTTCCTGACCACCCCCCATTAACTTTCTTTCACATATTTGTTTAAATAAAAATATTTCTTGTGCAGCTACTATATAGAAGGCATGTGCTGAGCACTGGAAATCAAAACTGAATAAGATAAATATGGTATCTGCCCTCATAGAGTTTGCAGACAAGTGGTTTTTTCAGGATTACCTAGACATACCTATTCCACATATTATCTGTAAGCTGGATAAGTAGATAATCTGGCACATAGAAATGTTATATAAAATACAGTAAGTAGCCTCTGGATGAGGACTTAAGGGGCTTTCCTGTAAAATGAAACCTATAGGATTAATGATGCAAAACTTAAACACTGGCATGCTTATTTTCCTTTCTCTTCAGATTCTCTATTTTTATTTAATGCCAGTATGATTTTGTAATAAACAGTAACTCTTGTCACATTTATAAATTAAGAAAACTTCTTTTAACCACATTTTCAGTGAGTGTGTTTCTGTTGACTAGTTGCCCTGCATTAGGTGTTTCCTTTCCTAAGGCAGAAACCTAAGCAAGAGACAAATGAACGCTGAAGCAGCGTGCTGTCAAGGGATTAGCAACTGAGTGGTTTGGATATAGTAGCTTCCTTGAGCTTCCTAAGGCTGAATTTTGCTAATGAATCTAAGAGATTTTTGGTAAGAAAAATCTCACCAAATTTCTTAGCTCTGGTAACATTTTAATCAGGCCTACAATATGCCTTATTCTAATTCTCACTGTCTTTCAAAACAAACACCACGATGATAAAATAACAGAAAGAAAATATTGGCAACCTATGAAATCCTTAGTACCAAAACTAAATGCAGCAACTAAGTTAAGCAAGCCTCTACATTATCTAATGTTTTTTTTATAAACTCCCCCTGAGGGGTACTAAGCAGTTAGCAGCCTCCAGAGGAGTGCTGCTTGCCAGAGAACTATGTGAGACGCCAAGAGCACTGGACCCAGATAAATTTCTACTTCCTTTGACTCTGGGCTCTTCTCAAGTCTAACTCCCTCACCAAGCCATTTTTGGGAGATTCTCTTTCTTCTCATAGTCTCTGAATTTTATGATTTTTAAGAACTTTTTCTTATCTTGTTCACTTTTTCAACTCATTTAACTTTTTATTGTTTCAGATACTCATCATTTCTCCTTATTTTCTCTCTTATTTCAAGATCTCCTGAGCCAAAGCATTTTCTTTTTCATGCAGAACCTGCTGGGAGTGAAATCAACAAGAATCTCCCATCCATACTTAATTTTCTTCACAGCAGGGGCTGTGGCGCAGCAGTGATTTTGGACAGAAACATGGTAAGGCTTTTGCTACAACTGCCATGCTAGTTACCGGAAGATCAATAAATGATTAGAACTCCTAATACAGTGAATGATTCCAGTGGCATTGAAATGATGATATAAGAAACCATTTAAAATTCATACATGCACTTGTTCTTTGTCTGTCCAGATTTCAAATTTAATATGCATCATATCTGACCAGTCTTTGAATATTTTGTTTAAAGTTGTTCTTGTGTTGTTGTTGTCCCTTACTTTGCTGTATAGATTTTACAGAAGAGAAAAAATGGTGCAAACTTTTTGACAACCAGTTTAACCAGATAAAAAGTAGGAAATTCAGTAAGAGTTCATTTGCTCAGTGTTTATCCATGTAAACGGATTTTCTGAATAGAGAATGTTTACTCTTCCTGGTATGAAAACTTCAAAATTTCTAATCATTTCAACTTCAACAAAAGCTCCCAAAATTATTCTACACAATTCCATTCTTTCTTAAACTCTGAATATTGAATAAAATTCCACCTTTTTCTTAATGCAAGAATTTCAATTACTTACTTGCTCTTTTTTTTATTATTATTTCAGCATATTACGGGGGTACAAATATTTAGGTTACAGATATTGCCTTTGCCCCACCCAAGTCAGAGCTTCAAGTGTGTCCATCCTCCAGATGGTGCGCACCACACCCATTAGGTGTGAATGTACGCATCCCCTTCTCTTCCCTTCCACCTGCCTGACACCGGATGAATGTTACTACTATATGTGCACTAAAGTGTTGGTCCGTTAATACCAATTTGATGGTGAGTACATGTAGTGCTTGTTTTTCCATTCTTGTGATACTTCACTTAATAGAATGGGCTCCAGCTCTATCCAGGATAATACAAGAGGTATTTACTTGCTCTTGTTCTAAATGTGCCTTCAGCTGTAATTGTGGACTTTACAGCTTCTCCATCTTTCCATGGCTGACAGAAAATGCCACAACCTCACAGAATGAACATTGTTCAAACTTTTGTGTGCATACTTGGGCTTTGAACATTGGTCAATCATCCTACTTTTTCTTGTTTATCTTCCTTAAATTCTCCACACAGAATCTAAGCTTTTACCCATGTTTTCAAACTTCCAATTCAACTACCTTTTCTTACTTTCTTCACACTTC
>CAUYRT010104789.1:0-11255 GCA_963574885.1 Lepilemur ruficaudatus | reverse complement strand
GAGATTCAGGTAGCCAAGTTAAGTGACTTGTGCTAGCCTGTTTGCAGAGCCAAAGTCTGTTCTTTCTGTTATACTGATTTTCTAGATAAAAATAAAAAAGTTGGGGCATGCAAACAATCTTTATGACAAATAATTGTTCTCTTTTTTTAATGTAAAGAAGGAAATTATCAAAATTTAGAAGATGTTTAGAGATAAAAATAGAGAAACTACAAATTTGAATACTATGCTCCTGTATACTAGAGTTAGGAGGCACTCTTTTAAGTCCAAGGAGGTAATACTAAGATTAGTTGCCAACTTTATATAACTAGTAGTCATTATATGTTGCAGTCTCTCCCCAAATGATGTGCTTGTTGAAAGTATAAATAACTTTTTAAATGTGGATAAATTGGTTTATCATTCATTAAGAAAAATTGGGATGTTTCAGATCATTTCTCTAACTTTTGAAGTCTTCCCACAAGTGTGCACAGTTCTTGCTCATAGTTACTCAAATGTGTACAAAATAAACAAGACGGTGGATTGGATGGTGCATGCCATTGAACCAGTATGCAGTGTAGACAATGTCTTCCTTTCCTTTTGTCAAAGAAGAAAATTATTTAATGGCGCTTGATAAAGTTTGTAAGGCAGACTTTATTTAGGACCTTCACAGTAGGTATAAGGATCACTACGATGGGATTTTGCTGCAGAGCAGAGAAACTGGGCTCAACTCCGAAAACAGGATGGGCAAGTGGGAATTTATAGGCAAGAAGCAAGGAACAGGGTGGGGGTCAGTGATGGAAAATTACTAAGAGGAAATCAGTGGATGGAAAATTACGAAAAAGAAACCAGGGATAAGGGAGATTCTGGCTAACGTGACCTAACAGAATTCTTGCCAAAGAATGATCAGACAGACATCACCTGGGAGATGGTGGAGGATGAGGAACCTGATCAGATATCAAGGGTGATCAGATAGCAAGGATGAGGGCTGCTTGCTAAAACTGGATTTTACAACTAAGTGCACAGATAAGCCTAGGCCTGACTGAGGTTTGATCAAGCAAAGAATCTTTGTCATCATCAAAAGATTCATACTAAAGTATTCAGTTGAGAAACAGGATAGAGTAAGAAAGTAACTGGTTTATATGTATTTGTTGAGAGAAAGAAAGGGTACTAATTCAAAATTAGGTGGGTAGAAAACATGAAATCTACATAACAAAATCTCATAATACATCTACTTAAAGGATAAAAATGGCAGAATGGAAGATGTGAGGGGAACTGGAAAGTAGGAAAGACCTGTACCAGCACTCAAAATGAAAAAGAAGGCTACATAAGGGAAAAGTCTAATAATCATGAAAAAAAAAAGGCTGATGGATTAACATCTCTATTGTGTGACTTTTTCTTGTATTATAACTAAAGATGAATCTTGTGCATTTTTGTAAATATGGAAATAAAGTGGAATATAACTTATTAATAATTGTCTCTAGATATCAAAAAGATCCAACCTCTTTTTTTAAACCTGACGTCTCTTGTTCTTTGTTTTAACTTTCAATTTCTCAACAAAGGTATAACCTTTACACACAGATGTCCAGTTGCATTAAACTAAATTTACCAGCCTTAAAAAAAAGAATTCTATAGATCAGACAGAAGTGTATTAAGAAATAAACTAAGCAGGCCCGTCACGGTGGCTCACGCCTATAATCCTAGCACTCTGAGAGGCGGAGGAGGGCGGATCGTTTGAGTTCAAGATCAGCCAGAGCAAGAGCAAGACCCTGTCTCTACTAAAAATAGAAAGAAATTAGCTGGACAACTACAAATATATAGAAAAATTTAGCCGGGCATGGTGGCACATGCCTGTAGTCCCAGCTACTCGGGAGGCTGAGGCAGGAGGATCGCTTGAGCCCAGGAGTTTGAGGTTGCTATGAGCTAGGCTGATGCCATGGCACTCTAGCCCAGGCAACAGAGTGAGACAAAAAGAAAGAAAGAAACTAAGCAAACTGTGATAAATAAGGTGAGGTGTGTCTTTTATATGGTTATGCAAAAAAGATAAACCTAAAGATAGAATTCATCTCATACAGCTAAACCCTGACAAACAGAACTTACTTTTAGCTTGCACCATCTAGAGGTGAAAAAAATAATTCCCCATTTACTCGATAAATCTTTCAGCTCTATCTCTTTTTAGCTCATGAGACAGCTAACTGTCTTCAACATATTTGATTCTTCTTTCAAAACCTTGGAAGAGCAGAAATTCAGTATACTCCCTTGGCCATTTAGTGTCCACTTTGTGTCTTAAGAAGGGGTGGGGCGGGGTTGTGTTCAATGGTAACAAAACACTACCAACAAAATTAACATCGCAAAATGAACTTGTAAATTGAAAGATTTTTTCTAGCATGGTGTTCATGGTGCTTAGATTTTAATGCTTCTGTTATTATTAGTCTTTTTTTTTTTTTTTTGAGACAGAGTCTCACTTTGCCCTGGCTAGAGTGCCGTGGCGTCAGCCTAGCTCACAGCAACCTCAAACTCCTGGGCTCAAGCGATCCTCCTGCCTCAGCCTCCCGAGTAGCTGGGACTACAGGCATGTGCCACCATGCCCGGCTAATTTCTTCTATACATTTTTAGTTGGCCAATTGATTTCTTTCTATTTATAGCAGAGACGGGGTCTCGCTCTTGCTCAGGCTGGTCTCGAACTCCTGAGCTCAAATGATCCGCCCGCCTCGGCCTCCCAGAGTGCTAGGATTACAGGCATGAGCCACCGCACCCGGCCTATTATTAGTCATTTTTTAAATGTAATTTTTAGTCAACATAATTTTTCCCCCTAAATGTCTCCTTTTGGCTCACCCTGCAAGAATGGAAGCATACACATCTTGAACATTCTTATGTATATTTATTTGAACATACTTGTCTCAGCAAGCATCCTAATTGTAGGTAAAGATTTATTTGTAGGGTTTTTATAATAACCTATATATGCATTCTCCAAATGAGTCTGTACAAGATCTAACCATATGCTGTCTATGAGACATTCGCTTTGGATCTAAGGACATACACAGGCTAGAAGTAAAAGGGTGGGAAAAGATATTCCATGCAATCAAAAACCTAAAAAGAGCAGGTAATCATACTTATATCAAAAAAATAGACTTTAAGGCAAGAACTTTGCCTATTTCCACCCATCACACCTGGCATGTGTGTTTAATTTGTTAATATAATGTTCATTGTCTAAATTTTAGTACATGCTGAAAAGTTTAAGGAGGGAAATTAAAAATAACTTCCCCACAAAAATAATACCTGTTAGAATTCTGGTAGATTTTCTTCCAGCTGCTTCTTTTTTCCTTTCTTTGTATCTTTCTTCCCTCCCTCCCTTTCTTCATTCCTTCCTTCCTTTATTTCTTCTGTCTGTTGTGTGTGTGCATATAAATTACAGGAGTAATTCTGCTTTACTGTCTTAGCATTATAAGCCTGCTTCCATATCAATAAATATTACTCATGCAGTGGCTCATGCCTGTAATCCCAGCACTTTGGGAGGCCAAGGCAGGAGGATGCCTTGAGGACAGGTGTTTGAGACCAGCCTGGACAACATAGTGAGACCACCATCTCTACAGAAAAATTTCTTTTAATTAGCCAGGCATGGTGGTGTGTGTCTGTAGTCCCAGCTACTCAAGAGGCTGAGGTGGAGGGATCACTTAAGCCGAGGAGTTTGAGGCTGTAGTGAGCTACGATCTCACCACTGCACTCTAGCTTGGGTGACAGAGTGAGACTCCATCTCTTATAATAAAAAAAGAAAAAGAAAAAATTACTTAAAACCACAATTTTAAATTAATTTTAAGTAATATCCCTTTACATGAATATATATCATTTCTTTAGCTATCTTCATATTTTTGCTTCTTTTTTTCCCTAAATATAACTTGATGAAAATCATAATATGCAAAATTAAGCTGTATCTTTCATCTTCTCTACTGGAAAATTTCCTAGAAGTAAAATTACTGGATCAGGAAATATAAACATTATAAAGTAACTATAAAGCCTAACTTTTCCCCAAAAAGTGGTTATACTAATTGTTGTGTCGATGTACACTCCCATATGTACATTCGCAAACATATAGGAATGTCAGTTTCCTTCATCTTGACGTTGGGGATAGCCCTCTTTAAAACTCTGTGTTACACACACTCTCTTTCTTTAAATTTCTTTAATTACCAGAGATATTGAGAAAAATTTGTATGTTTATTGAAAATCTGTATTTCTACATTTTAAATATATACATATTTAACGTACGTATATATTCCCCAAATAACAATAAGTGTTTCACTTTGGAGTTGGGTTTTATGTGTATTTCCAGATACTGAGAGATAAAGTACACAGAGCTACCACAAGAGGGCCCTAGTACACAAATTATATTGAAACCTAATGCTCTATTGGGCTTACGTCCCCGAAAGTCAGGATCTCCGTGAGTTGGCAGGTTCATTAATTCTGATTTTAGGGGCTCCTAGCAATTGTCCAGGCTTCTGACATTGATAAAAGTTCTTGAAGACGGCACGAGACAGGACTCAGCAATTCAGAAAGTTAGGTGTCCCACAGGAGTTTGTCTTCTGCACTCTACTCGGACCCTCCTTCGCTTCCACGCCAAAAGCTCCCGTAACTTGAATTCTTTTTGTTAGATATAGACACTCAAAAATTTAAAAGAGGTATAATCACTTTAAGTCTGGGGACCAGGTGCAGTGGGTCACACCTGTAATCCTAGCACTTTGGGAGGCCAAGTGGGTAGGATTGCTTGAGGCCAGGAGTTAGACCAGCCTGAGCAGGAGGGAGACCCTGTCTCCACAAAAAAAATAGAACAAAATTAGCCTGCTGTGGTGGCACCCACCTGTAGTCCCAGTTACTCTGGAGGCTGAGGCAGGAGGATCACTTGAGCCCAGGAGTTTGAGGTTGCCGTGAGTTATGGTGATGCCACTGCACTCTAGCCCCAGCGACAGAGAGAGACCCTGCCTTTAAAAAAATAAAAAACAAGAAAGAAAGAAAGAAATCTGGGATGCCCTTCAGCCATTCATTTCATTTGATTATTTAACAAACGTTTATTAATCTCTGTGTATGTAACATAGAATGATGTTTTTTACTTCAATTCAACAAATAAATATTAGCCACTACACTCCACTGTCCTAGATACTGAGTGTATAATGATGAGCAAAACCAGACACTGTCCCTAGCCTTGCAGAGCTCACACCTCTGACATCCATTCTAGCACCTCTAAGTAGACTTTAGGAAATTCTCCCCTAACAGTTGGCTTTGCCTTGGTAGGAGACATCCTGTGCAGCCCAGAAGCGATGTGTCTGCTGCTCTAAGATCCAGATGTTGGGCTCTGGGACTCATGGTTACATCCTACTATGTCGTGAGTACCTAGCCATTTGGCTATGTATGACACATGACATGGCTTTGAAACTGCTTTTTAAAAAACTACTGAGTGTTACAAACATAGATTGTAAAGAGTTCAAATTATATGGAAATATAAGTAACAAAAATGAAAATCACCCATAATCACAATATTCAGAGATAGCTGTGTGTGTGTGTGTTTATTTACTTTCACTATGCTGCCCAGGCTAGAGTGGGATGGCTATTCACAGGCACAATTATAGCTCACTGCAGCCTCAAACTCCTGGTTTCAAGTGATCATCCTACCTCAGCCTCCCAAGTAGCTGGGACTACAGACATGTGCCGTGGTGCCTGGCTCAGAGATAGCTATTTTTAATGGAACTCATTTTTATAAACATACTATTATATACATACACATTTGACAAATATTCATTGACTGCTCACTTACAGAGAACTCCTTCCAAGGACTATGTCTTACTCTGGTTATCTTCCAATAACAAAATATCATAGACTGGGTTGCTTAGACAACAGAAATTCATTTTCTCACAGTTTTGGAGGCAAAAAGTCCAAGATCAATGATCCGGGAAATTTGGTTTCTGGTGAGGGGTCTCTTGCTGGCTTGCAGATAGCCACCTCCTCTTTATGCCCTCACTTAGCCTTTCCTTGGCGTGTGCGTGTGGAGAGAGACAGAGAAAGGGCTCTCTGATGTCTCTTCTTGTAAGGACACTAATCGTATTGGATCAGGGCCCTACCCTTAGGACCTCATTTAACCTAAATTACTTCATTACTCCAAATGTTGGAGGTTAGGGCTTCAACCTATGAATTTGGGGGCACAAACATTCAGTCCATAATAGGCTATGATGTCCCCACCAATGAATAAGGCACGATCTTTGCCCACTTCTTACACAGGAGTTCGTGGTGCAAACTCTATACTTCTCTTTGTGTTTTGTTTACTTTATTATCTTATGGAATTTCCACAAAGGCTGGATAAATAAGATAAGGAGAGGAAGTGAGGCTCAAGAAAATTTTATTTTCCTCCTGGTTTGGAAACCATTCTTCGGAAAAGGTGGTTGAAGCTCTTGGCAACTCCAAAGATGCATAACAGAAGACCACAGTGAAGCACTGGCCACGTCTCCATCTCCAGTGTCCTGGCTGTCCTCCAGGGCTGCCCACAGGGGATGGGGGTTGTTAAATATATACCGTGGGCCCCTCTTTACGTTGAACTCTAGAAAGTAGCAACGATTATTCCAAATTCCTCCCCTAAGGGCAAGTCTGGGGCTTGAAATGATTTCCCAACAAAGCCTGCCACTCACTGGGTCCTTTGTGAGAAGCAGCATGATGGAGAATGCCAAGTGTTATGGGCTGAACTGTACCACCCTCCGTCCCAAAATTCATATGTGGAAGCCCTGACCCACAGTATCTTGGAACGTGGCTATACTTGGAGAGGTCTTTAAAGAGGTGATTAATTAAAATGAGGCCACATGGGTGGGCTCTAACCCAATCTGAATGGCATCCTTATAAGAAAGAAAATCTGGACATGTCAAGGATGTGTGTGCAGAGAGGAAAAGGCCACGTGAGAACACAGGAAGAAGGCAGCACCTGCGAGGCAAGGAGAGAGGCCTCAGAAGAAACCAACCCTGCTGACACCTTGATCTTGGACTTCCAGTCTCCAGAACGGTGAGAAAATGAATTCCTCAAAGTCTGTGGTACTTTGTTTTGGCAGCCCCGGCAACCTAATATACCAAGCCATCGCTAGAAGTCAGAAACCTTCCTGTCTTGTCTACATAACTCCATGTCTGATTTGCAGTGGATGAAGATGGAGATGAGAAAGATGGATGTGAAGTAATAGGTCACTGTCCATTTTTGCTGTTATAACAGAAAAGTACAGGTGCATAATTTATAAACAGTAGAAGTTTATTTGGTTCACGGTTCTGGAGGCTGGGAAGTCTAAGATCAAGGGGCTGCATTTGGTGAGAGCCTTTCTGCTGCATCAAGCCCATGGAAAGTGGAAGGGCAAGAGAGCCTGTACTGGAGAGAGGAAGTGAGCAAGAGGCCAAACTCGCCTTTATGACAGACCCACTCTCAGGACAACTGACCCACTACTGAGATGGTGACATTGGTCCATTCATGAAGGCAGAACCCTCGAGATCTAATCGGCTCTTATTAAGTCCCACTCCCAACACTATATTGCCTTAGAGATTATGTTTCCAACATGTGAACTTCGGGGGACACATTCAAACTAAACTGTAGCAGTCACTAATGAAACTCAACATAGGGCTGAATTCATTCATTCAGAAAACATTTACTCTTTTTTTTTTTTTTTTGAGACAGAGTCTCACTTTGTTTCCCAGGCTGTAGAGTGCCGTGGCATCAGCCTAGCTCACAGCAACTTCAAGCTCCTGGGCTGAAGCTATCCTTCTGCCTCAGCCTCCCGAGTAGCTGGGACTACAGGCATGTGCCACCATGTCCAGCTAATTTTTTACATATATTTTTAGTTGTCCAATTAATTTCTTTCTATTTTTAGTAGAGACGGGGTCTCACTCTTGCTCAGGCTGGTCTTGAACTCCTGACCTTGAGCTTTCCACCCGCCTCAGCCTCCCTGAGTGCTAGGATTACAGGTGTGAGCCACTGCGCCCGGCCAGAAAACATTTACCCTTGACTCGCACTGCTAAGAATGGAGTTGAGTGCAATATGGTCTCTGCCCTTGAGGAGCTTGTGGCTCAGTGAACTCACGATCAGCATATAGTGTGAAAAGCTAGGGGTAAACTGGAGAAGGTATAGAAGGAGAAGAGACACAGGAAGACCTCTGAGAAGAAATTACACCTCCTGCTGAAGTCTGAAGGAAAACTAGGAATTCAGTTTGGAAGGAAGGAGAAACAGCAATACAGGCAGGAAACATGTGCAGAGCTCGTGGATTTGTTACAGCATCATACATTCAGGGACTGCAGGTGCGGATGGAGCAACAGGACCTGCAGGAGAGGGACGGGCGGTAAGATTAGAAGGAGGCAGGGGCCAGATCTCCAAGGGCCTCATGTGCAGATACCACCATTGATCTATCTCTTATCCATTCTCCTCATCGTCCTTATAGAAAAAGCAAAATAACAAGGAAGAAAAACTCTCTGCTAAGTGTCCACGTTTTCTATCTTTTCTTGCAGTTTAGAGTAGCTGTAACAACAGTTTTGGCAAAAGTGGAAATGTGCTGGGAGTTTCTAGAAATATTCTACTATCCTGATTGAGAGGCTACCCTCCCTTCTCACCCGTCTTCTTACCTGGAATGCAGTTGTGGGGCTGAAGGTCAGTCCTCGGGAACTTCCCTGAGCCGCTGCCCCGGCTCTGTGCTGTTCATTTCTGTTTGGTTAAGCTGCAGTGGTTGGGTTCTGCTACATGCAGCCAAGCACAATCCTGACACGACTGTTGTTACAGCGATGCAGGTAAAGACGTAATGGGAACCTGATCACCCACTCTGAGCAGAGGTGGTGAAATGAAGCTAGAGGTGACGGGGTTGGCTCACAGACTATTAAGGAAGCAGAACCAGTAGTGCTTGGTGATCAACTGGATGTGACCTCTTGGGAATTATCATCAAGAGATGACTTTTCTCGGCTAGGCGTGGTGGCTCACGCCTGGAATCCTAGCACTCTGGGAGGCTGAGGAGGGAGGATCGTTGGAGCTCAGGAGTTCAAAACCAGCCTGAGCAAGAGCGAGACCCCGTCTCTACTAAAAATACAAAAAAATTAATTGACCAACTAAAAATATATAGAAAAAATTAGCCGGGTGTGGTGGCGCGTGCCTGTAGTCCCAGCTACTCAGGAGGCTGGGGCAGGAAGATGGCTTGAGCCCAGGAGTTTGAGGTTGTGGTGAGCTAGGCTGATGCCACGGCACACTAGCCCAGGCAACAGAGTGAGACTCGGTCTCAAAAAAAAAAAAAAGATGACTTTTCTCTCCCTCTGAGCTCCAGGACCATACATCCCACCATCCTCCTACTTATTTTTTCCAACCCAATGTCTTTTCTTTCTCCTGGCATTTTCCCTTCCCCATTTCAAGAAGCTAGCTGGGATTTTATGTGTCTTTGTTCAGGGACATCTGTGTAGTGGAACTGGAAGGAGTTGTTGCATAAGACAGTCCCCTCTCCTGGGTTTTGTTTTGAAAAATCTGTATTCATTTTGGGATTATACTGGCCATTTTCCAGGGAAAGGAGACTGATCACTCACTGCCTACAGACAGGGAACCAAACCCGATGAGAGCAGCTAGAGGGATTTCCTGGGACTAAAACAGGGGATGAGAGGATATGGTCTCCGCTGGTGTTCCCCGCCTCAGTGAAGGCCCTGCTCGGTGGTGCCAGCTTCTAACCCAGGACTCGCCCTGCCTTGCCCGTCTCCTGTGTTTCCTCCTACCTTTAGCCCAGCTCTTAGTCCTTTCTGTTTTATTCCCTGAATATCTCCTGTGTGCATCCATTTCTGTCAAACTCCATTGCCACAGTCCTAGTCCAACAAACACTGCATCAACCCTGAACTGCTGCGATAGCCAATGTGTCACCCAGTCCACGCTCCACAAAATGATCTTTTCGAATTTGGAGTGTTTTAGAAAGGACACAAACATTTTAATGGTTTCTCTTTTTCCCTTTGCTCTTAAAATAGACAAAAGTCCTTACCATGTCCTCCAGTGACTGACCTCTGTCTAGATCGCCAGCCTCACCTCTCCACTCCCCACCCACACTCCAGCCATCGGGGTGACACTGCAGCAACCGGAATGCTCTTTCTCTCCTCAAAGACTTTCCCGGCCTGGTCAGACCTCCTTCACTGCCACATCCTCCTGCTCAGGCAACACACACACACACACACACACACACACACACATACACACCCCTGGCTAACTTCATTCACCCTTCGGTTTCCAGCCCAAATGTCATTTCTTTAGAGAAGCTTTCCTTGATCCCACCCCACTCCCTAACTAACTCAAGGACCCTACTTTAAGTTCTGGGTTTCTTTCACAGCACTTTTTCATGATGTCTTTGTGTGACGATGTGATTGTTGTGTCCCCTACCATCTACCCTCACTTCCACAGTAGGGCCACACTTATCACTGTCCCTCCAGGGTTTGGTAGTGTGCCTACTGGGAGTGGGCCCTTGATGGGGATTTGTTGAATACTAAAAAATTAGCTAAGGAAAAGAGAGAGGCTAGAAGGACACAGGCTTTGGTGCAAGCAACTAGGTGAATTGTGAAATTCAGTTCGGTTAAATTCATTTTAATTCTTGTATGAAATACAGCATGAGAATATGTGCATGCATGATAAAGAGATTTGGAAGAGGTATGTTCTCCCCTGGCTCTGTAAGGATTTCCACTGGTGTCTCTGTGGATAGAATTTGCTATCCCATTGTTATGTAAACTGTAGCACACCAGGGCAAAAATAAACTGTTAAGGCAGAATTCTGAAAGGGCAGGCTGAATTTGCTCATTTAGGGGACGTATCTAGACTGTATCTAAATATGATTGTACTTAGAAAAGTTATCTTTAGATTTTAGGAAGACAAAAAAAACCCTTATTGATAATTAAAAACACTCTATGGATTTTGGTTGATAGTGATGTGTCGATATAGGTGCATTAATTGTAACAAACTGTAACAAGTGTAACTGTAGCAATACAAGTTGACAGTGGGAGTGGCTGTGGGGAAGGGGGCGGGAGGTATATAGGAGCTATGTACTTCCCGCTCAGTTCTGCCGTGAACATAATACAGCTCTAAAAACAAAAAACATAATTTAAATAAAAAGATAAAATCAACATTCTCTTTTTTTTTTTTTGAGACAGAGTCTCACTCTGTTGCCCGGGCTAGAGTGCCGTGGCATCAGCCTAGCTCACAGCAACCTCAAACTCCTGGGCTCAAGCGATCCTCCTGCCTCAGCCTCCCAAGTACCTAGGACTACAGGCATGTGCC
>CAUYRT010104786.1:0-88863 GCA_963574885.1 Lepilemur ruficaudatus | reverse complement strand
CAAAGAGAGACCGAAAGGACCATTTGATGTTCTCTTTTTCCTGTCTTCGTTTTATTCAGCTCACTTCACTGCTCTCTATTCTAGCACCTTTCCCAAGAAACAGTGTGCCTAGACTTTGAACAAAGAGTGTTTTGTATTTTTAGCTATAATTGAATTTTACAAGTTTATTTGAAAGATATTTTTGTTAAATGCTTTTTCTGCATCTATTGAGATGATCAAGTGCTTTTTATCTTTCATTCTGTTACTTTGGTGAATCACAATTTGATTGATTTGTACATGTTGAACCAACCTTGCATCCCAGGGATGTATCTCAGTTAGTCGTGGTGTGTAATCTGTGTGATGTGCTGTTGGGTGTGGTTTGCTGGTATTTTACTGGGACTTTTGCATCTATGTTCAGCAGAGATATTGGTCTGTAGTTTTCTTCTCTGCATTGTGTTCGTCGGGCTTTTGTATCAGGGTGACTCTGGCCTCATAAAATGAGTTTTGAAATGTTTCCTCTTCTATTTTTTGGAAAAATGTTAGAAGGATTTGGTATTAATTCTTTGAATATTTGGTAGAATTCATTGATAAAGCCATCTGGTCCTGAGCTTTTCTGTGTTGGGAGGTTTTTGATTACAAATTCAATCTTCTTATTGGTTTCTTCCAACTTTCTATTTCTTCTTGATTCAGTCTTGGTAGATTGAATATTTCTAGGAATTTATACATGATAAAAAATTGTAAAAAAAAGAAATAGGCGTAGGAAGAAGTTACCTTCATATAACAAAGGCCATTTATGCAAAGGCATAGCTAACATAAGCAAGGGGGAAAAACTGGAAGTTTTCGTCTAAGATCTGGTACACGGCAAGGATGCCCACTCTCTGCTTGTATTTGACATAGTGCTGGAAGCCCTAGCCAGAGCAGTTAGATAACAAAAAGAAATAAAAAGCCTATGAATTAGAAAGAAATAAAAATTATCTCTATTTGCAGATGTTCCAATCCTATACGTACGGAACCCCCAAAACTCCATAAAAATATTAAAACTAATAAATGAGTTCAGTAAAGTTGCAGGATATAAAATCAACATACAAAAATTAGTGCTGTTTCTTTATACCTACAATGAACTATCTGAAAGGAAAATTAAAAAATCCCAATTACAATAGTATCAAAAAGAATAACATACATAGGAATACATTTAACTTAGGAGGTGAAAGATCTGCGCACTGAAAACTGTAAAACATTGATGAAAGTAATTAAAGAAGACACAAGTAAATGGAAAGTTATCTCCTATTCATGGGTTGGAAGAACCAATATTGTTATGTTCATATGACACAAAGTGATCTACAGATTCAACACAATTCTAGTGGCATCTTTCACACATATAGAAAAAAATTCTAAAATTCATATGGAACCAAAAAAAAAAAAAAAACCCTAAATAGCCAAAGCAATCTTGAGAAAGAAAAAAAAAGTTGGTGACATCACACTTTCTGATTTCAAATTATATTCCAAAGCTATAGGAATTAAAACTGTGAGGTACTGGCATAAAAGCAGACACATAGACCAACAGAACAAAATAGACCAGAAATAAACACATGTGTATGCAATCAACAAAGATGCCCAGCATACACATGGGGAAAAGATAGTTTTTCCAATAACTGGTGTTGGGAACACATCTGGAGGAGTGGTACCCAAGGTGAGCTTGACCAGTGGTGGAGAAAGGAGAGAGGGGTGTCAGGGAGGAATTAGTCCAGGGAAAAGAGGCAAAATGAGCAAAGCATGGAGACAGGAAAGGAAGACTATGTTCAGTGACTAGACTGACACTACATGGAGAGAGTCCTGACTGCAACGTTGAGTCAGACAATCAGCAGTGACATCCAGGGCAGATGAGAGCGAGCCTCTGAACGCCCGTGGAAGCTTGGTGAGGCCACTGCCTGGGCCTCAGTTCCTTCCCTTTTCTTTAAGAATGAGGAGACATAAGATGTTTTCTAAGGTGCAATTCTGCTCTAGTTTGCTGATTCGTAAAGACAGGGAACAGTTAGGGGTCTGTCTGGTAGTCTAGGCACGCAACATGCGGGTCTGTTTGGAATGGTACGGGGGGAACAGAAAGTTCGAGAAGAGCACAAGAGGAGGAATGCACATTACTGGGACACTACTGGAGGTGGGCACTGGGGGAGATGGGATGAGTGGATTGCTGGATTCAAGCCCATCTGCCTGGAAGAATGGTAATGCCACCAAGAGAAAGGAGAGTAGAAGGGGCTGGTTTTGTGGGGAGGATGGACTTGGTCTCAGACACGCTGAGTTTGAGGTGTTGGCTTAAAATCCAGGAGGATACGTCTTACGAGCTGCAACAAGATGGGGAAGTGGATTTGGGTGTCATCCTCACGGAGGGCACGCTGGTGCTCTGGGATGCTTGCGGAGGGCGTCAGAGAGGGGAGCGGGGAGGAGAAAGCTAGAGACCCTGGGGGAGCATAGGGAGCTGTGGAAAGAGGCGTTTTGGGAGGAGAAGAAGGAGGAGTCGTTGCGGGGGTCACGGGTGAGTCCCTTCCTAGCAGACTTGGTTCAGTGAAATTCAAGGAGAGCCATGAGAGAGAAAGAGAGGTCACTCAGCCTTGTGAGACATGGGAACGTCGCCTTTTGGAAGACTTTAACGGAATCACTTGTTCTCATTTTATAGTTTTCTGAACATCTTCCCCCTTCTTTTTTCTTGACTCAAGGCTCAGGGGCTCTCCTGGCCTCCTCAGGAGTGATGAAGGTCTCTGCTAGGAGGTGTTATACCAACACCAGACTAGGGGAGATTTAAAAGTAACAGAAATGTGCTTCTCCCAAACAGCCAGCGTTACCTGGAATTGGGGGTTCCAGTCTTGGAACAATTGTCAGTGGGAGAAAAAAGCCCCAAGCCCAGAACCCCAAATGCAAACAGTCCCAGTGTCCCAGCGGTGTTTTATCATCTTTTTAGGGAGAAGCCTGGGGATCCCTCTGAAGCAGGTCCAAAGGTGCAGTCAGCTGAGCCACCTGGCACCAGCACCTGAGCAGGTCAGTGGCACCTGCCACTCAGAGCAACCCAGGGTCGCTGGGGGCCCCTGTGGCTGCATATGAGACGCTGGGGCTTCACTCTTCTCAGGCCTCCGTCGCTCTGCATCTAGTCCCCAACCCCAGCGACAGCCTCTCCCCAGGCACCGTGGTGCCAGTGTGTGATCAGGCAGGGCTCCTGTTTTAACGGTCCCCAGGTTTGGATTTCAGGGGGTGGGAGCTCTCAGGCAGGGCGGCCTTGGCAGGCAGCCCAGATTTCTGGAATGTGTTGCTCGGCCTGGTGGGCCAGCAGCTCGGCAGATCGGGTTCCTGCCGGTGCACCCAGGAGAACAATAGGCATGTGGCTCCTGGGCTCATTAGCTGTGTGGCTCCTTTCCTGGCTGTGCCCTCCGCTGGGCCCCCAGTCTTGCCGTCCCTGCCTCTGGGACCCTGCGTGCACACTTGCTGCCTCGGAAAGCCCTGTGGGGAGACGGCGGCATCGGGAACTAGAGTCAGCGGGCAGGGATCAGGCTCGTGACTTGTGTCACATGTGTGGTCCCGAGGTGACACTAGACCAGGAAATAGCCCCGAGCAGGGCCACGGTGTTTCTTTTGGCACAGCTGTGTGCTTGCTTGTGAGTAGGTTTGGGTGCAGATGCACACTCCCTGCTGCGGCACCAGCCCGGTTTAGAGGTGACTGCTCTAGAGTGCTGGGCACATTTCGTTTTATTACAGAGGGGAAGGCTCTGGCCAACCACCGGCTCCTGTGTGTCCAAATGTGCTAGTGGGAGGGAGGCTGAAATGAGGGCCAGGGTGTAGGAGCCTTAAGGTTCACGGAACGTCAGCCAAGTTCCTGGGGGAATGCAATGTCTGGATTTAGTGGAATCTTAGATTTGGGAGAGTTTAAAAGGTCTTGAATATTTAACAAGGAAAATAAAAGGGATTTTTCATGCAGAATCATCTAATCCAACTCAGGGCAATTCAGATTTCCATACGGTTAAATTAAGAATGCTATTATTTATTTAACAAAAATAGTTACAACAGGAATCTTTTAATAAGAGGGCTTTCCCAGTGGCTGTGAAATATAGAAGTTTAACGTACATCTTTTGGGATATTCATTTAGTTTGAAAAATGAAGGGTATTTTTATTTTTATTCTCTTTACACTTTATTCTCACCTTCAAAACCTTTTCAGTCTAGATCAAGAACGTCGGGGAAAGCCTGAGAAGGTGTGAATGAAAGGGAAAGTGTTTCCTAATCATGCTTGAGCACAAAACCCGGCTGCTTTCTTTAGGCGACACTCTTGCACCTGTTCCCAGAACAGCTTTTTTCCTCCTCTCTCTCATTAAGTGGCTCTCTCAAGATTTGAGACGCAGACCCTACTTTTGACAACCCCAATAGGGCCATAGTTGAAGAAATGGATGTTTAAAATATTTGCCCCCAAAGTTCTTAAAAAAAAAATGGGTTGATTGTGATATTTGGGAAGGCTGAAGGAATCACGTTCATCAGACATCTGGAAGGTGACTGTGGAACCTCGGTATTCCAAGTGGGACCCTTCCGTTGGCAGTAGCGGCATTACCCGGAGCCTGTTAGAAATGCAGGGTGTCAGGTCCTACCCGGGCCCGTGGCATTGGGGTCTGCATTTGATCAGGATCCCAGGGGACTTGTGACAAACAGAGCACGGGAAGTACTAGGTACCACTATGTCCTGAATCTGAGATCCTCACTTCTTTCTTCTCTTAAGCACTGTGTTCTCTCTTTCCCCGTCACCCCCATCTCTCTGCTGGACAATTTTCTTCTATTTAGACTGTTAATCCACAGAGAAGCTGGACCAGCCTTGGAACTCCTCGATTTTTCTCCACATGAAGTGTGGGAGGTGATTTGACAGGTTGGAAGCCTTTCTGTTAACAGCCATTATAACAAAACATTCCCCCAAACCAAATTCGGCAATTATTAACAAGTTTAAACAGAAAACGGTGTTTACTAAGGCATTCTTCCTGGGGCTTAACATATCCTGTGAAGAGGGTGGGGTGGGGGTAAGGGGATAAATGGAAATCTTAGCTCTACCTGTAGTTCAAGGTAATGTCAGAACCAGAGGTCTCGGTAAGGGGGAGAAGCGCCTCTTCCTTGGCAGCTGGAAACGGAGATCCTTTCACACGTCCCGGTAATAACCTTGTCACTGGAGTGACTCCGTCAGAGTATTAATAATTACAGGATGTGCGCAGGCGCTGACATTCTCCCTGTCCTTTGGTTCTGCACAGGGCTCACCTGTACACAACAGCCTTTGGTCAAGGCGTGAAGCCATTGGAAGAGCAGGGCCTCCGTGCAGGCGGACACAGCCCGTGTGTGCCCCGTGGGCGCCGGGGACGGCAGTGCCCGGAGGATTTGCTCACTGTTTATCCTCAGTACAAAGCAGACGCCATCAGCATTTCCTCAGTGAATTGTAGCTGTCATTTCAACTTGTGTCTGGGCTGAAATTCCTGAATCTTTTAAAGATACGAATTGTCATTTGCCATGGGTTGGGCTTGCTGCATTTTGCTAGCAGACGGGCGTGGGGGCTGAAAGCACAGGCCCTCCACAGGGCGGGGCTTCTTCCCTTGTCTAAAGCACACGTGCAAAGGTCATGTGCAGGTATTTAGTGTGGACACATGGAAATCTTGGACTGTTGGACTTGGAGGCTCCTGGACCCCAGGGGCACCCAATCCAGTGTTGCACTCCAGCAGGAATTCCCTTCCAACACGGGCTCATTTATTCAAAAAACTTCCGCTAACCATTTAAAAGTTGTGCCACCTGCCTGGGACCATCGGGCACTATGGCCAGGTGATAAATTATAGTTTCTGACCTCTAGGAGCTCACAGTTCACTAGAGGAGTCATACGTTTAAACAGATGATGACACCATTTCTTTAAAAGAAATACAGGTATACAAAGGTACTAGCCGGGAATGCAGAGGAAGGCGGGCCCAGCTCCCCTGAGACTCGGTGGGGAGGGCAGGAGGCTCCAGACACCAATCCCATCGCAGACGTGGCTTCCTAAGAATGCAGACACTCTCAGGTGGCCGACAAATAACTTACGAGGTGTTTACTGAGTGCCAGGCACAATTCAAAGTGTTTTACATGCGCTAATTCCCTTAATCTTCACGATAACTGCTAGGTTATTGTCCCCATTTTACAGATTAGGAAACTAAGGATCACAAGGTCAGGTGGTAACTTGTGCACCAGTAAGTGGCTGAGCCTGATGCGCTAATTCCGGTGACAGATAATGAGGCTTTGCACTTCATCGTGTTGTGGGGCGGACGCGAAGAGGGACAGATTCCAGACACTAGGAGGTAGAAGCCAGAGGATTTGGTCGCCAGTTGGAAGGGGCTGGGATAAACGAGGCGGTGTTATCCATGTACAACTTTGGTGTTTGCCTGGTAACTCGGTAGATAGTGGTAAAATGGAACCTACCGGCAGGAAGAGAAGATTTCAGAAGGTAAATGCGTCTAGGGGTCTTTCAGTTACCCCCTGAAATTCTTTGCGACTGTGGATGTTCCGTGCGTTTTCCTGGTGAGATGGTCCATAGCTTTCCTTGCATGGTTATAAAATCTGTCTCTGGCGAGAACACAGAAGCAGCAATTCAGCAGGATTGACGGGACCAGTCCTGCAAGGGCAGGGGCTCCAGTGCAAGGGTTGGCCTTCGACACGGGCCAGGCACAACCTCGCCTGAGATGGGAAGAGATGTGGAGGATGCAGTCGTGTCTTTGGCTGGGCAGCAGGGTGGTGCGGGTAAGTTGAGGCAGCTCTCTCTGGGCAGTGCACATCGTCGGAAAGGTCTCTCTTATTTTGAGTCAGAACTTGGTTTTCTTTTTTCCTGTGTCTTTCCTTTTTCAGCCTAACCTTTCCCTATGTTCTTCCATCAACTCCCTCGCATGTAGTTTTCAGAGACAACCCAGATTCACAGTCTCTTCTCAAAGTGGGGGGCTCCTTGCTCAGCATAAGGCTCTAAATACGGTCTGATTGGCAGATTCACCTTCCGCCTCCAAAACCAAACCTTTATTAATCCAACTGGAAAGTTCTAAGCTCTCAAAGCTGAAGGCCACATTGCTCCTACATTCCCAGCTCCTAGCACAGTGCTGGCGTGGGGTAAATCTCATCGAGGGAGTGCGCAGGAATCCCCATGAAAGGTGGAATGTAATCTCTGCAATTTAGCATGGAAGTAAAGGAGATTAAATGAAGGTAAAATAAAGCGATGTACCTTAAAATATGTGTAAGCCATAAAGCACTATACACATGTTAGTTTTATCCTCATTATTTTCTTTAATCTGGACAAATTGTTTCTGGTTCAGAATCCAGCCTTTGCTGGTATCTACACAGCCTCACACAGCAGTGTTGTTCTCTTTGCAGCTCGTGCGGTTCAGATCCTTCGGCTATCTGGATTATCCAGGTGGGTTGCGTTAACAGTTTAATTTGCATAGAGGATGCTTTCTCCTCCAGCCTCAAGTATCTGTGTGTCTCGGATAGATCTGCGCCCTAGTTTACCTTAGTATTTTGCTTTAGTTCAGAAAAATCAGAAACCCTGAGTACATAATTTATTATGAAAAATTTCAAGCACATAAAAGTAGGGGTGTGAAGAGTATAGTGGGCGTGTACATATTCATCACCCAGATCTGACAGTTATTGATATTTTGCTGCTTCCTTTAAGCTATGCATATGGCTATTCAATTTTCATTGAATGCATTTACGAATATCTTGTACTATCATTCATTTTATTCCTACATACCTCAGACTGCATCTTTAAAAAGTATGAACATTTTCTTTTATAATCATGATACCATTTGCACCCCTAAAAGTTAATATTACTCATAATCAGATTTCATGGGTTGTTTAAAAAATGCTTGCTTACACTTGGTTTGTTCGATCAGGACTCCATGTCTTAGCTGGGGTGGCTGTAACAAAATACCATAGACTGGGCGACATAACAAACATTTATTTCTCACAGTCCTGGAGGCCGGGACGATCGAGGTGCCTCCCTCCTCCAGCGAGAGATCAGCTCCGTTCTCTTCCCCTTCTCATGGGGGCACTAATCCCACCGTGGGCCCCACTCGCACGACTCTGTCCAACCCTAATTCCGTCCCGAAGGCTTTCCATCCAAAGGTCATCACGTTGGGGATTACGGCTTCGACAAGTGAATTTTGGGGGGACACAAACTTTCAGGCTCCAACACTTCATAAGCATCCCACACGCTGCATTTGTCTGTGATGTCTCCTTTCAATGCGGAGCACACCACTCCCCTTCCTGTCCTTGTTGCAGAAACCGGGTCAGTCGTCCTGTAGAATGTCCCACATTCTGGATTTGGCCATCGGCTTCCATACCCAGTCATGGAACTTGTTCCTCTGCCCGCCGGCTGTCCTGGGAATGGAGATTGGCGCTGGATGAACGATGAGGCTCAGGCTCCTCATGCTGCAGGAATATTCCACAGACGGCTCCGTTTGCTTCCTTTTGCCTGAGCTGGGGGCCCGAGACTTCTGGTCACCCACCTTCAGTGATGCTGAGAGTCATCGTGGATTCAAGGGTAAAATGGCACAGAGTAATTGTTAAACTTATATATTAGAAAACAATTTTTCTTCTTATTCCTAAAGCAACATGTTAATTGTAGAAAATTTACAACATACCGATAAGCAAAAGAAACAAAACCACCTTAAAATCCTATCTTTAGATAAATGCCATTAAAATTTTGGTGTAGATCCTTCTAGTATTTCTTCATAACTATTTTATACTCACCTCTTTCCACTTATAATACACGGGGAATCTCTTTTAATGCCTTTAAATATTCCTTTACGATGTCCTTGGCTGTCTAGGAGTCCTTGCATGCCTCTGTAAGAGTTTAATTAATCCACTACTTTGGTACGAGTCACGAAAATTGCAAACCCACTGCTTAAAATGCTCATTCATATTCTGCCTGAGCGCACGTGACAAGTGCATGTCCATCTGCGCCCTGGGCGGCTGCTTTTCTCTTCTGGGGCAGTGGGGTGGGGAGGAAGGGAGAGGGTCGTAGACTGGTGCCAGGGAAAATTTTCCTGAAGTGCTGAAATATATTTTCTTTGTCTTACTAAATAGTCTACCTTGTTCTGTGCTTAAGATCCCAGTCTAGCAGCTGATTTCACAGGCTCCTAAGTCCTTGTTCCTCAGAGGGTAGCCAGGACCAGCTGCGACAGTGTTGTCTGGGGAGTTTCGTGGAAATGCAGAATGTCAGTCCCACTGAGACCCCTGTGTCAGAATCTGCATCTTCATCAGATCCTCAGGAGTAGAGTGTATGATACACTGTTCTAAAACACTTTTACTTAATGCCTGGAAAAGCTGGCTCATTTTGCGTTGTACGTGGGACAAACATGCTAGATTCAGCCACGGAGCAGCTCCTCCTCCTGGGCTACCTGGGCGTGTGTTCTTCCCAAGGAGGGAGGACAAACCCGTGCCACGTCCTGAGTCTCAAACAGGTGAACCTGGCCGTGGCGAGGGCCTGGGGTTTGGAGTTCAGGCTGAATCTTCATGGTGGGTGACTCTCGGTAAATTGTAAGTGATCTAATCTTGCCTTTCTCGTTGGTATAATGGAGATCATATTTCTTATTTCATAGGGATGGTCTGAGGTTTAGATAGAATCATGTATATAGAGCACTCAGCACAGTGCCTGGCATGTTGCAAAGTGCTCAGTGAATGTCGGCGATTGCTATTAATTGTCTCCCAAATACTAAGTTTTACGAAGCCGCATTGAGACCAAAGGTTACTTGACAGCTGTTACCTTTGGGAATACTTTGCTAATTGGGACAGCTAATACTTTGGGAATACTTTTAAGACTAATATTGGAAGTAATGTAGAACTTTTTCCTCCCGATTTCAGTTACAAAAAAAATGTCACCATTGATTTCAGTTGCTGGTTCCATGTACAGAAAGCGATAAGGCGTTTGGGTTGAACATATCCATGTCACGCGTGGAGCACCCGCCACTAGGGACCATACACTGCTATCTTATTCTCTCACTCAGAGGAAGAATAAAAACACACCCCCCCAAAAAAACCCCAAACGTCCCATAACTCTTTTTCAAAAAAAAGTCTTTCTCCTTAATACAGGCTGGGGTTTAAATATGCTTTGATTCCAAAGAGATTGCAGTAACAGAGAACCTTCATCTTTAACACCATCCGTCTAGTTCCGTTCTACGGGCAGCGACGCAGCAAGGCGAGTCTCAGTGATGACACCGCACAGCTTTCTGAAGTGGACGAAATAAAACCACCACCAAATGTCATGTGCACTTTTTTCAACCCCTAAAATAAATATTTGTAAAGCAAGCCCTGGTGGCACGAAGACCAGGGTGATAGAGGATTAATACGTGATAACATGTTTCTTAAAGATGGATCTCCTGACAATTAGAGGTCGGATTCTTATCCTGGGACGGAGCCGGGGTGAGTGAAATACTTTCGGTAGCTAAGTGCTCCCACGACGCCAGGAAACACGTTCTCTTGGGGGCATTATGCAGCTCCGGGGATAGGAATCAATCCTGTTGCCATTTGTAAAAATAAATTTACGTTGTTTGAATAACTCCTAAACTCTCTGAATTCTCTAAAACCAGTGAAGTAGCATCCTAAATTATTTTAACCTCGGAAAGCATGAGAGCCCTGATCACACCTGTGGCCTTTCTCCTAAGATATTTTCCTGCTTCAAGTTACTCGGGAGACTCTGGCGTGTTTATTGTGAAAGGAATCTCAGGACACCGTGGAGGAGATTTGCTCAGTGTGGTGTGATACATACGGGGCCCGGTCCATTCTCCTGCCCTTTGGTGAGGTCCGGCCGCAGCCCTCCCATGCCCAGGGAGTGGACACGGGCAGGCCCGCGCCACTGTGTGGAGGTGACACATGAGCCACAACCCAGGGCAATGAACCTGCTCCTGCGTCCACGCTCCCGGAACGTGTGAACGACAGAACCAGTAAGTGCAGACATTTCCAGGAACACCCAGGGGCGGTTTATTTGTGTAAAATCCATTGCAGAATCTGTGTCAGTCAGAAACCTTATTATTAAGCTAATAATAATAACAACAACGTAATTAATTGTACTCTTGCTCCAATTCCTTCTCTGCCTAGGACTCACCTGCCCCGCCCACAAAAAAGGCGGCATGTGTCCAGCCTCCTGAGCCCACGGCCTGACTGTCACCGCGTCGCACGGATCCTCCTCCCGTGCAGCCCGGGCCGGTGTTTGCTTCCCGGGGAAGGCATCTGGGACTCCCTTATTCCTCCTTCCTTTGAGGGACTGTGTTTTCAAAATCTATGTGTGATCCTCGTTGTCACACGTTTAGAAATACTTAGAAATCACTTTCTAAAACATTTGCTGAAGCTTCGTGAAAGCGAGGGAGGAGGCTGCAGCCCGCGGGCCGGGTCTCCGAGGGCGCCCGGGCTGTGTCTCTCGGGGGTGGCCGCCCCGGGAGGGCCCGGCTGCTGTCTGACAGGCAAATTAGTCCGAGGAGCCTGGCAGGATGAATTTCTCGTGAATATTACTCAACCGCAGAAGTTCTTGTTTTGGGGTTTGTAACGAAGGCCGTGAGTTGGGGAAAGTTGCGATTTTATTTTTAGACTACCTAGTTACAAAACAGAACACCCTCTCTCACGCGACTGTTCAGTTGCCATGTCAGTAATAACGCCCTGTAAATATGGTTTACCCCAAGTTCTTCTGGCGTGACAGGTCCCTTGCTTTTTTTTTTTTTATTGTGGTCAAAGATACACAACATAAAATTTACCATTTGAGCCATTTTTGCGTGCACAGTTCGGTGGCATCAAGCACGTTCACACTGCTGTGCAGCCATTGCCACGGCCCGTGCCCGGCGCTGTCTTCATCCCGCAGAACGGAGACCCTGGGCCTGTGCAGTACCGACTTCCCTTCGTCCCCACGGCCCCTGGCAGACCGCCCTTCCACTTTCTGTCTCTGCAGCGTTTGACGACTCTGGTGCCTCATGTGAGTGGAATTATTATTGTCTTTTTTGCGTCTGCCTTATTTCGCTGAGCGTCATGGCCTCAAGCTTCATCCGTGTTGTGGCCCGTGCCGGAATTTCCTTCCTTTTTAAGGCTGAATGATACTCCGTTGCGTGTCTGTTCCACACTTTGTGGACCTCTTTATCTGTCAGTGGACACAGTTTGCTTCCAGCTTTTGGTTTTTGTGAATAATGCTGTTACGCGCAGACTGTTCAAGTTCCTACTTTCACTTATTTTGGGTGTATTTCCGGAAGTGCAGTTGTTGGATCATATAGTGATTCTGTGTTTAATTTCCTGGGGAATTGCTTTCCTCAGCAATGGCACCGTTTTACATTCACACCAACGCTTGTTATTTTGTTTTACTTTTTGTTAAACAATGGCCATCCTAGTGAGTGTAAAGGTGGCATCTCATTGTGGTTTTTATTTGCATTTCTCCCTAATGACTCGTGATGTTGAGCATTTTTCTCATGTTTTTCTTGGCCATTTGTGTATCTTCTTTGGAAAAATGTCCTTTGCCCATTTTTAAATCAAGTTGTTTGATTTTTTTTGTTAGTTATTAGGCCCTTTGCTTCTGGACACCCAAGAAAGAGTGAAACAGTTCCATCTGTCAGTCACGCAACAACTCCTGACCTTTGGGGGTCAGGCACTGCCGAGGCGTGTCCCAAATCCGGCTCGGACAGCAATGCAGATGGCAGCCGCCAGTAACGGGACTTGATATTTTCTTGTAATTGCCTGGAATTTACCAAGGGATTTTCAAGGAGCCGAGAACCAGATTGTGGGAAGCAAATTGCGTCCCCGGCTAAATCAGTGAGGAGGACTCCCCGGCCAGAAAATGCCCCCTTCCCCTGGAACGTTGGCCCGCTGGGCCCTCACTTCTGTCTTTAGAGATGATCTAACTACTGGGAGGAAAGTAGCGCCCCAGAACAAAACATACTTTGGCACTTATGGCTCTTCCAGATGAAAGCTTACTTTTTTTTTTTTTTTTTAACATTTCTTTGAAACCGGGGACTTAGCATGATTTAGGCTCGTGAAAAGCTATCGTCGAGGTGCACTCTTCTTCAACCACCCGTGGACCTTTACTCCACAGCTCTCTAAACACAGATAATTACCATGGTAACCGCAGTGTTTCATGACTCTCATGCATACACTTGCACCTTTCTTAAAGAAACACAGAACACAACAATGTAGAATTAAAACAGTAAATCACTGGAATGTTTTTTATTTGTTGTTACACGGCTGTCAGAATTTAGAGAAGAGCTGGACATTGTCATCCGCTATCAATCGTACTTGGAAAACGTGGACGTTGGGCCAGGCCCTTTGACATCTCGCCAGAAAACAGGGTCTTGTTTGTAACATCGTGTAAGGAATGACCGATGGCTTTCCAGATTGTTGGGGTCAGAAGACTCTCAAAGCAGAGAATGTCATTAAGAACAAAGTACTGAATAGTATGGATTTTTACATGACACATTCACTGGGCCAACTGTCTTCAGTTAAATTGCAGTTGTGGTTACCCTAACGCTGGTAAAAGTTTGGGCAAACGTGCTTTTTTTGGTAGCATCTAATTTTATCTTCGGTTGTATTTGGAAACAGGCACAACAATTCTGCTGTGCCTTCAAAAGTCTCTCACTTTTTTTGGCTATGTAAACAAGTCTTTTAGTGTCCTGTGCATACTTGACCAGCGATCAACAGAGTGAAACCCACACGATGCTTCCACCGAGAGTCGTCTCCAGCAGCTTCTGACTAAGGGCAGCGTCTGGGCTTCGGAGTCGTAGCAAAGCCAAGAGCCACAGGCTGGAGATAAGTAATTACAAATGCTTCTAGCAAGCCACCTCTCCTCGGTTTCAGATGTTTCACTCTGCTTTGTCCGTGTATGAAAAGAAATATCTTTCTGTAATTCTGCAAGCAACGAGGACTAGCTCTTTCCCCCTAATGGAATGTAGCTCTGATTTCTCTATCATTAGTGGCTCTGTCTCTGGGATACTAATGTTTTGATGAGAGAGAAGAAAGGACCCTCTTCTGTTTGATTGTTTTCTTTTAAATTAAATGTAGTAATAAATCTAACTCAACCAAAATAACTGCTGAACATTTCGTATTAACATAGCAGTGAAGATGAACTTGGGCAGTGCATGATAAATGTTTCCCTGTGCTTAGATTGGAATGCCTCCAAACCCTTAAACTCCCACACCAATTTGGAAAAGCCTACCTGAGGTTTTTATATCCTTAGGCTGAAGATTCATTTTTCATTTACAAGATAGAGCCCGTAAGTTTCAAGGACAACCTTGCCATACTTCTGTAGAAAGTACGCAGAGATAATGTTGGAATGAGAAACTACTTTTTAACCTAGTGAATATATTTTTGCCTTCCACAACTACCATGTGGGCACTTTTCTATGTTTTCTGTAATTTAGTTATAATTCTGTAAGCCTCAATTCTATGGGGTCAGAAATGAAACAATTGGCAACCTACTTATTAACTGTGTACCTACTACGTGGGGGATTAAGAACAGGTGTGACATCATTCTGACCCCCCCCCGTCCTGTCAAAGAAAGATGGTGCATGAAATGCCACAATAAGACAGCCTCTTTTTGAGTTGGAACAGTAAGCCTCAGCAGTGCGAATCTGACCATGTCATGGGACACTGGAGGCTGAAGCTCCCGAGGCCCGAGGTGATGTGCTGCTCTGCCACCTGGTCCCCCAGCTCCTCACCCCGTCCCGTGACACCCTCTGCACAGCCTCTTTGAGCTCTCTGAGATGTTTTATGCTCCTCTGACTTTGCATGTCTTTTTCCTCTAGGCTAGAATGCCTTTGCCCCCCGCATTTTATCTGGAAAAATCACACTCATTCTTCGAGACCCAACCCAAACAGCTCCCTCTGTTGAGACGTCTCCTGTCCACTCCTGTCTCACCTGTGCCAGGTAGACGGCTCTCCGTTTTGCTCGTATCACGCTGTACTGCAGTTACATGTTTACGTCTCTCTCTCACTTGCTGGGCTGAGCTCCTGGAGGGCGCAGGTCGTGCTAGTCATGTAATCATTCCCATTTCGTCTCCGTCATTTAACGCAGTGTCTTGCCACATTTTATTTAAATGAGTGAATGGAAGGAAATCTCTCTCCTTGGTCTTACCCACATCTTAAAGATTCACTAGTTTTTTTCAGGAATGTTAGCTCCTCTCCTAAGTTAGAGCTCAAGCCTTTGGAGGCAGAAATAGGATCTCACATTCTCCACATATATCACTCTTGTGCTAATTCCATATAATAAGAACACACAAAATTTCCTGATTGGTTGGACACTAGAAAGCTCTTTTAAACATATTTTTGTTGTTGTTGTATATAAACCATTTTTTTTGGGTGACAATAACGTTGGTAGGAAAATACCAAGAAGTGTAATTTGTCACATGGTCTTAAAGAAAGTGTCATTTTAGCAATGTGTCTCCAATCTTTCTTTTGAGAGGCTGCTTCTATCATGTTAATGCACAAAATTCCAACTGAGTTTTTTGAAAGCTTTATTTGTGAACATACTTATTCCAATGAATAAACTCTCATTCAAGTTCATAATTTTTTTCCTAAAACATGAATTAGAGATTCAGTAACATATCATTGTAATGAAAATTGGGATTTCATGTTTTAGAATTGTGAATGGTTAAATAAGTCTGATAAAGGTACCTGTCATTGAGAATGCAGGAAAAAAATGAAAGAGTCGTTAGACTTGGATTTGAGTTGAGTGAGGATTGTTGAAAATTGTTTAGGCCAGTGGTTCCCAAATGGTGGTCCTCAGATCAGCGGCATCCACCCGTACCCCTTGGGCACTGATTAGAAATATAAATGCTCGTATAGGGAACTCTGGGGTGAGTCCCGGCAATCTGAGTTTGTACACGCCTTCCACGCGATTCTGACGCTCCCTGTGGTGCAAAAAATCCTTGCCTCCGTGGAATCACTTCCCCGACCCAGTGACTTTCCTTTCTTAGCAGGGGTCATTCAACCTCCACTTGGCTTCTCCCCTTATCTCGGAGTGAGGAAGCCCACCAAGCTTTTGAGTAGATTGGATTGCTACGGTATTCTGCTTGCCCACTTGTAACTTCCTTTCTCTGAGCTATGTTGTACCCTCTGGTGCTGCACAAACGGAATGCAATTCTCTTGCGTGGCACAGCCTGTCGCCACCTTGTCCCTGCTCTGCATTCTTCCCATGGGAAACACACCTACATCTGTCCCCCAGCCCATGTGTTTCCTGGTCTCTGCCTCACCTCTCTTGCATACATTTCTCCTTGTGGGGTTGGGGACCTTTCTCGGCACCCCAGATTTGACCTGACCGGTGGGAGCACGATCCATGTTCTGTCCACATGGGTGAAGAGCGTGCTACTTTTTTGTCTGCCGTGGCATGTTGTTGGCTTATGCTGCTCTTTCAGTAAACCAGGAACAGACGCGGGAAAAGCCACTCTGTGTCGCTTTTGCAAGAGCTACAGTTGCTCTTCCGTGGGCTTTGCCTTCTGGTAGAGTTTGTGTTTTGGACCTGATGGGAGCACCTTAAGGTTATCCCTTGGTGTGTTTGATGTTGCTTTTGGTTTGTTTGCTTCAGTCTGTCGAGATCTTCTAGATTTTTATCTTGTTGTACAACGCACTGCGTAGGGCCATTCATTTACTTGAGAATTGTGCTTCCTGTATTTTGGTTTTAAATAGAAATGTCCACCAAGACAGGACCGTGAACTTAAAGCTTTGGCATATCACTGGGGACTCAAACTAATCTTAGTTTGTTAATTAAAAATCTTTGGCAGTTCAATCAGTGAGAAGTCTACAAAGATACATTAACTTTCTTATTTTTTCCTCAACCCACAAAAAATATTACAAGAGACTTTGTTAAATAGCTGGTTGGAATTAGGATGCCGAGTGTCTGAAGCATTCCACTGCTCTTCTACCCAATAATTTTGCCAGACGCTCACAGTGGGGTTAATTTGCCAAGGCATGCTTGTAGCGGCGCTTGCTGTTTCCCAGCACTGTCTGCTTCCTTCTGAAAGTGTTTATAAGCCTACATTTAATTATTTATTCAAGAATTATAATAGAAAAAATGAGCCGGGCATGGTGGCACATGCCTCTAGTCCCAGCTACTCGGAAGGCTGAGGCAGGAGGATCGGTTGAGCCCAGGAGTTTGAGGTTGCTGTGAGCTAGACTGACGCTACAGCACTCTAGCCCAGGCAACAGAGTGAGACTCTGTCTCAAAAAAAAAAATAAAAAAAAAATAAAAAACAAAAAATAAAAAACAAAGAATCTGAAAGATTGACATAAAGCTCTTTATTTTATAGTTCTTAGCTATCACTCTTTCCCCTATGTTTCCAGTCCTTAGGCATCTTTCCTATGCTCTCCTGCATTAAAATACAATGATTCTGTGATCATATTGACAAATTCCTTTAATATTTTGAGTGTAATCTATTTGGATCTGGAAACTTCACTTTATTAAATCAGCAGGTAATATTTCTTACTATTGTTATTTATTTTGACTTTTAATCCATTAAAGCATTTCTAGTTTGCCTTTTCAATTTTAAGACCTTCCATGAGTGTTCAGAAACATATCTGTTTTACTCATCACTTACTTCTACAGGGCCTGACCCACACTAGGCTCTTAGTAAACATTTATAAACATGAAATGAACGAATGAAGGTTGAATCATACGTGGGCTCTGCTTGCTAGAGTGGTAGCCCAAAGAGGACCATTTCAGGTGTGAATCGCTTGTAATTTGGTAGATACTCCCTTTGTCTCAAACATGCATCATTTATTTTCTCCTGTATTTTTCATTTCTACTTTAAAATAAATTGGTTCACATAAAAATCCTGAAAATATCTTAAAATGCAAATTTTACTTCGAAATCCAGTTTATTTTCACGAACAATAACACTGAATGTTTATTCCAAGCAGGAATATCTTCATTGAATATACTCTCAAGGCTTAAATCATGTTTTCCCTTATGGAATCTGGTTCTGTGACATGAAGAATTTACCAACCGGATCATAATGTGCTTCTCATGATATGCCTCTAAGCCACTGGCAGTCAGAAAGAAAAGTGTTTCATATCAGCTGAAATCATATGCTCTGTTCCATCTGACAGAGCCTCATCCGTTCCTCAAATGAATGGTAACAGCATTGTTTTTCATAGATCAAGAATGTCACCTCAATTCAAAGTAATTTACAATGATACTTTGTTTTATATCAGCACCTGCATCCTCAAACCACGGTCAAAATGGATAACACAGGTATCACAGGTTGACATTTAGGAGAACCTAGACTTACAAGATTTCAAGATTGGCACCTGAAAGAAAAACAACTGTCTGGAATAGTCAGATGAAATAAAAAAGAATTATAAATGTCATTGAAGTTTCAGCTGTCGAGGGTGCCTGTGGGTGGGGTGGGTGGCTTGGGGACTCATCAGTGCTGAGTCCGATAAAGTACTGACGGGGGGATCTGTTAGGATGTTTTCTTACCTTAGCACCTCAAAAAGAATCCCTTTGCTTTTGAAGTCTTGCTCCTACGGTCCTGGCCAACGGAGGAAGAGCTGCATACCGGGCAAGGTGAGTGGCCACCCTGGCGCCATCTGGAAGCGGGAGCTGGAGAGGCTCAGCCCGTGGGGAGGGAAAGAAGGAGGCGAGAACACAGCTGCGGACTCTGAATTCTATATCGGTGTAAGAGGGTGAGAGGGAAAGGCAGTTGGGAAGAAGCAAGAGAATAAACTAGGTGGGGCGGCTCAGGTTCGACAGAGGCAGTTCTAGGCCCTGGTGGCTGGAGAAAGTTAGTGGCTGAGTGTCTGCACAGAGACTTGTCACGTTGTCTTGCAGCCACTCCTAGAAATCATCCCCTTTGTGACACGGCAGAGCTGGGGAGGCAGCGGAGGCACTTGAAGGGTCAGGGAAAGCAGGTCAGTGTTCCTACAACCTGATTAGTGACTTTTTTGCTTGATGTGGAGTTTCATCTGAGCAGAAACTAAGCCAAAGGGCTGTTGGAGAGAGTGGCTTCCTTTAGCCATTTAGCTGGACAGGCCCCGCAGGTGACCTGGGTTCCCAGTGGCGAGGGTGAAGTGCTCGCTTGGGATTCGCCGGACGCAGCTGCTCTGAATTTCCCCACTCCCGCACGCGGTCTCCACGGGCTTGCTTTTCCCGGCTGCTCTTACTGCTTCGGAACATCATCCTGCTACGGTGGCGAGGGCACCGGTGGGGGACCCGCCTCCCACTCACCCGGAGCCGGTGCTCCTGGGAGTCGGGGAAGCCAGGACTGTCCCCAGCTGCATCTCCCCCGTTTCCAGTTCAGCCCCTCTAGGTTCGAGTCTGTGTCCGAACCTTAAAGAATTGGCTCTCTTGGGAGCATTTCTTCAGCTGTGGGAAGAAAAACATTAATGCAGTTAAAAAGGTATTAATCTTTTACTTTTTTCCTTTTTTGTATTGTTATATCAATTTAATTTTTGTGTATTTTATATATTATTACTTTTTACCGCCCAAGTGAAAAGACATTTCCACTGTCTGCATGTCATTTCTGGCTGGCATTATTGTGTGTTTCCTGTTTTGTCACGTAGAGGAGGGAAGTATTAAAAAATGATCCCCTGTGCCCCTTAAACACCCTTGGTTGGCTCCTGGCTTCAGCAGAGATAACATCCTGAGCAGAGGCTTACGGTGAGGAATGTTTGGAGGGTCTGAGTGATTGATTTGTTAATTGTTTCTTCCTTTTCTGAATCGCAAGCATGTGGGTGCTGGGGACAGCATTGCACACTCGGTGCGAGATGTGGTCCTGGTCACAGCAAACGCCAGGCGCACGGGAGAGAGGGCGTGCGGTGGGGTCCTGGGCTAGCCTGCCATTGTCTCTCCCTGCGTGGGCGGAGGTCAAGCCACAGTCACGCAGGTGCAGGTGACTGAAAACGCGGCCCACCTCCATCTCTAACCACCTGGCTTTTCTGCTTCCGGCAGAAATTTCCAGTTTCCCAGCTCACCTTTTGCTTGTCCCAGCCCCTGGCTGGGCCGGCTTTCAGGAGCAGCACGAGGCCTCTGAGAAGGAGCAGTTGAATGGGAACAAGTGAAATCCACCTGGGAGAGATTGTGGGCGAGAGCAAAGGCAGGTGCAGATTGTCAAAAATTCTGATGTTCGGTGGAAACAGCAGCCCCCCAAAAGTTACACATGCTAAAAACGTGTAAATTACAATGGCGTGAGATGCAGCTTCCTTGCATGCGATTTCAGGTCGTTTTCTGGAAGGTGTTCAGGATAGGAAAACAGATTTCAGCGACAGTGTGAGTGATTCAGCTAGAACGTTGCAGCGAAGGACGCGCTCAGATTGTTCTCTCTGCCGTGTACGCATCCACGTCTTAAAATAATCATTTGCTGTTTTTCTGCTCAGCTCAAATGACTTAATTCGAAATATGTATCATGAAGAGGAAATCTCTGGCATCATTCATGCTCCATGGCGAGCCCAGTTAACTTAGATTTGTGAAAATAGCACCTTTTGTGTATGAAGCTCGAGTGTGGAAATCACGAGTTTAAGTTTTTAAGATGACTGATGACAGTACTAGCATACAGATCTGTTACGATGAACGTTTTATACTGTCACATGTCGTGGAGCAGGGATTTATATTGCGGCCAAAGGCAGGACAGATGGGTTCTGGGGACCGTGGCAGGCACGAGCGCCCGATGTTCAGTCTCTCCTCGGTATCTCGCCTGCGCTTCCTTGACGCCTCCGTCCGGGGGTCATGGAGAAATGGACCCTGTGGTCTTAATAGTCTGAAGTGTGCTTAGAGATATTCAAGTCCTATTATTCAAGCGACATGCACGTCAAAGGGATTGGTAAAATCTTTGTGTGCTGGGTAGCAGTAAGACACCAAAGTGCTCCTCAGTGTAGACAAGGCTCAGTGCACAAAACCACTGGCCCAGTAGGGGTGTGGGTTTGAGACTGTGAACCAATTCATCTCATCTTTTTAGGTTTCATTTTTCACATCTGGACAGGATCCTTCCAGGGTCCTTGGGCTCTGAATCCATGATTCTGTGAATTCTTGGCTCCCTGCAGGAGGAGGTGTTGCGCAGACTTGCTCTCTTCCAGGCTAGGGATCTGTCGCGGGAGAGTGTCTGTTCGCCGTCTTTCTCCTTCGCTAAACCGGACGCCGCCTGAGGGTGGGCACTGCGCTCCAACGCCAGTGCGTCTCTGGCATCTAACAGACAGGCCTCAACAATAACATAAAAATTGTCTCTTTTATTGTTAGTGACACGTAATAATTGCACCTGTTTATGGAATGCAGCGTGAGCTTTCCATATGTGCGCACAAGGTGGAGAGTCAGATCGTGGTGGTTAGCACACCTATCACCGCAAACGTTTACCCGGGCTTTGTGCTGTGGACATTCAAAATCCACTCTTCCGGCTTTTTGGGCATTTATGATACAGTCGATAAGCCATTGTTGAGTGAATGAAAAGACGGCTCACAATTGAAGGCAGGGACAGTGTTTTAGGAAAAGCCTCATGGGATGATGTGGCCGCGCTTCTTTTTTTCTGGCTAGAAAACGATTTTGTTGTTGTCCTTTTAAAGATGGACTTTTACTGGCCGAAGACTTAGATCCAAAGAGAATATTAATCTGAAAGTAACAAAGTGTGAGTTTTACGGGCGCTGGACCACTCAGGGCCCAGCTGTTTCTTTTTAATGGGGATGGCCTTTTCCTCACTCCCCGTCCTCTGCCAGAGGGGTTCGTGCTCTCCAACATCCTCCTGCAAAAAGCCCTTTCTTTGTTGTTTTCTCCTCACTTTGCAATAGGTTGAGTTTTATTTAAAAGAACTAAAGCTCCCATAAGGTTTTAACCGTGGCCTGAGTGGAGACGTTACCATGCTTTGTTGAAATCTGCAACCTCCTTAGAAGCCCAGTGAAAACGTCTCTCTGTTGGTCGGCCCTTCTGGTTGTCCCAAAGCATCATGGCTTCCTCGTGTGGATTTCTGTCACCCCCGTGGGCGCCGTACCTCTCCTCTGTGAGTCATCCCAGACGGGTCTGAGGTAGGTCCCGTCCGTTCTGCAGAACTGCCATCTCTCCAGGGCGGAGGCTGGCTGGCTGCGTTCATTTCACGTACCTTCTATTAACAGCCCCTCGCACGCCCCTTTCCCACGCCGGCCGCTAACCGGTTATTTGTTGAATGACCAACTGAGGGATTTCTAGGGAAGCTGAGAAGTGGAGTCAGTCACATTCCACTGTGCCAGGTAAGCCAATAGGATATTAGAGATAGCAGAGAGCTGAGCGGTGACATAATCCAAGCCGATCATTTCGTATTCTGGCTTCATTTCTTAGCATGGCTTCTCCGTGCGGTGGAATTCCAGGACTTCAGCATGTCTGTGGCCTTGAGAGATTCTCAACAGCACCGAGAGTGCTGTTGCACATGCCTTTTGGAGCCTATTTCCACAGCATGGAAAATAGCGGAGGAGGCTTAGTCCATGAGGATCGTTTAAATGCAGAGAGATTTGTGTATCAACTTTATAGCGGTGTAGCCCCGTCCCTCTGCTCCCTCAACTCCTACACTTAGCATTTCCCTTTACCGTTGTTTGGCCTCCTGTGTCAAATAAAGCACCTTTTATATTTAGCACAATAGGCCTAGTGTCACGTTTGTCTAGTCCAAAGTGCTGTACAAACATTAACCCATCCGCCTCCCCCTGACCCCACGTCGCCCGCCCCTGTTTAAACACTGCAGTTATCCGAGATAACCACCCTGCAGCAGTAGCTGGGAAAATTATAGAAAGCACAGGAGAGTTTAAATAGCTGTTAGGGTGTGTTGCATACTGATGCTTCCCCCGGTGTTAAAGGTCTTCAATCCTGATTGTTTATAGTTCAGAAGTCTTCCAGAGAGATGATTAAGGTCAAAATGCGTGGACTAGGAAGTGGCTGGATGCCTCGTAGGAAACGAGGGCTTTTGATGATGGACTGTCTCAAATATTTCAAAATAGTGATATCCAAGGGTTTTATTACCAAAGTAGAATTAGGCAACAAATTCTTGAGACTCTCCATAAATCAAACATTACCCACCCCCCCCAAACAAAATAAAAATATCTGGCTGAGTTTTGGGGAGTGAAGACATTAATTTGTCTGAATGACATGTTGACTGTAGCTTGTTCTCAGGAGACTGTTTTTCTCCTCTTCCACTCCAGAGGTCCAGCTCATCTTCCTGCCTTTGGAATTTGTAGTAAGTACATTGTAAAAGGTCCATTCCAATTCTATCACGAGGAATGGAATTTGAGGAGTTCACAGTTATTTTAGCTCTCTGAACTTACAAGAAACATTTTGAGAAGAGAACTTACTCTATCATCAGAAGAATTTTTTAAAAATTCAAAAATTGTAATTACAATGAAAATTCAACAGCCTCCCCGAATTCTTGTCTCTTGTTCACGTACGACTTTAAGCCAGTCGCTTCAGCTCTGCCGGCTGTTTCCTCATCTGTAAAATGTATCTGATGAGCCTGAGTACTAATGTTTCTTTATTTTGGCCATTTAGTCCCTATCTCAGTTACTGTAACACTGGCTTAAAGAATAATAGCTGAAGGAAATAAAATCAGTAGTACTGGCCCCCAAACTTAGAATTTCTGTATGTTGTCCTCCCTGTGATGCTTTACAGGGAGGCTGTGGCAACATAGCCGGACCCTTTTGCTTCCTCTTTGCCCTGTGTGTGTATGTGAGTGAGTGTGAGTGTGTGTGCATGTGTGTGTGTGTGTTTGTGTCTTATACCTCGTGGACATCTTCAATGCATCTAATGGCTTAAGTGTCTCTTAGAATATTTAACTATTTAAATGACAGTTTAACAGGAAACACCTTTTTACAAAATGGCTCAGAGTTAATGGTATTTTCGAAATGAATGAATATGATCATTTTAGTCCTATTTTTGTCCAATAAGTAAAATATAAAGATGTGATTGTCAGACAAGATAAATGGACATTGCCATCCACATCTTTTGGACAGTCTCAGATGTATGTGGCTGTTCCCATAAGAAGACTGATGAAATCCCAGTGTTGAGGGTCAAGGATGGCATTTGCATCACGAGCTTTTCCTGTTACAGTGAGAAGCAGGTCTGACATTATAGGCTCTGAGTAGCGAAGAGATCACGGTTGTGTCCGGACTTCCGCACGTTTCTCTTTGGCGTAAACGTGGAAATCAAAACAAAATGCTTCTGAATTCCAAAGTGGCAAAGTTCTGATTTTCTTTCATCATTTCTCCAATGCGTTTTTAAAAAGAATTTAAATATCCAATTATTTCAAACTCGTGTTTTGGTGCCACTGCCTGCTTTGATAAGTACTCAGAGTGTAATTGACACAAAGAGGAAAGTGTGCTGACACCACCAGGGCTGACACCCCTATAGGTGAGATTTCCTGAACTGGCGACTACCCTGTACATCCCTTCTGCATTTGCGCAGTCTTGTAAGCTATCAGGCAGATGCAGAGCCCAGCTTTGTTCCTGGCACGTACTTAGTTTCACATTTACATGGCATTTTCCCACCTAAGAATGTCGATAAGGAATAATGCCAGTACTGATGAAATGCACACATGATAATATTTCTGTGCAGAGATGTCCACGAGTGTTAGTAAATCTTCAAATAAGGATTACACAAATGTGGAAAAACAGGTCTTTTGCCCGAGTATCTCTTTTCACTGTGCAATAGCAGACGGTTTGTTCTGCAAGTAGATTCTTCCCAAGTTCTGTTCCTTAAAATTCTCATACATTTCTCACTCTTTCAGAACAGGTTGTCATCATTTTTTTTACATGAAATCATAAAGTTCTAAGATTGTAATTATGAAAATAAAATTATAGCTTGAAACATCTCACTGTTTCACTGTGGATGACTAAACTGGTGGAGAATCTGGAAAAACATTGCATTCAATTCCTAGTTTTCAAAATTACTGTTTAACATTGTGCAGTGCGGCTGTACTACTCAAGTATGAATCCACTGTGGGTCAATTGTGTTTTCTTTACTAGCTACAGTAAAAGGCTGTTACGAATTATTATGTGGAGCGACCCTACGTGAACATCGCACTTGTTAAGCAGGCAATAATCCTATTTCGGAACATGAAGTTTAGCACAGGTCCACTATGTATGGCAAGGGGAATGTTTCCAAATCTCTAAATTTAACATAATCTGAGGCTAATCGAAAAGCATCCTCCAAAATAGCATGAACCATATTAGAAAGTGCTTGAAGGTGTTAAATCAGAATAGAGCTTTTAAACATATTTATGGAATTACGTGCTATATGGTATAAGGTCAACATCTTCAGAGCCTTAATGTTTAGGTTTGCCGTGGATTTTTAAAAATTGTCATATGTTATTCAAAAATAGGTTTCAGTAGCTTAGTAAGATTTGAGAACAAAAAGTTAATTCAGTTATACAGTTGTACCAAGATGGAAAATGTACTTTGATTCAATGTGAAAATTTGCCAGAATCCTTTTAAGTGTGTTTGCAGAACAAAAATAGCCAGTGCTATGAATTTCGTGTTTGCCAAAATTATGACACTCATCAAGGAAGAAAATGGCACACGAACTGTTCGCGTGTGTGAATTTATGCTCCAAATTGTGAGTAGTTTGGTGAAGGAAACTACTTTAGAGATTTTTCTTTCTCCAGCTGAGATCCTGAATTCCCCATGACACTGTGTTATATAAAATAATTCTTTTAAGGTGATTGTCTTGAATTTGGAGAAGGGGAAATTTTTTTGTTTTAAATGCTAATTATTTTTTCTTTGATTGTTTTATCTGTATTTGTTTAGACGATATATTCATCGTGTTGGTTTTAAAGCTTTTTCCTGTGCCTTTAATGGAGAAGGGATCCCCACAGTTATGTCAACACCGCATGGCTTATGGAGTGAGGATATTGTCTCGCTCTTCTTTTCTGTTGCTTTCTCACGATTTCTGCGGAAGGCGGAAGTGACTGTTGTGATCACGAGGTCGCAGGTAGTGTGCTAAGTTAGAATAACAAGTCTTGCCAAGGATGCGTGTCTGAGGAGTGTTGTGACTTTCTCTACCCGCTCTGGGCTCTTGGGTTTTGACAGCAGCATTCAATGGTGTCTTTCAGGGATCTGTCTTAATAAGGCGTGACACTTCCTTTAACTTAGGACTTTGTACTGATGACAAAACCGCACTCTGACCGAGAAGCACATACTGTTTGTAAACATTTATCTGCAGCGTATAGACAACCGTAAAACTACATTGGGCACAACGGCCAACGTTCAGTTGTCCCTTTTAAGGGATTTGGGAACTGCTAGTCAAGAAACCGTTCCTGTCCTGGGCTTTTCTGGAGGCTGCCTTCTTTCTGAAACATCTGTTGGACCCTCTCTGTCCCCTACCGTTTCAGCCGCACCGTGGGCGTTGGCGCGATCAGCTCCTTGTCGGGGCATTTCTTCATTCCATGCAAGGCTGGAACAGCAGACGAAACACAGTCCCCATTCTCCAGAAGCTCCCAGGGGGGTGGGAGGAGATTCACGGGGGACCCCTGAGGGCACAGTGGTGACATGCTGCTCGCAGGAACCGTGGGGGGGGCTGAGGAGGGTCGGCTGCAAGGGCTGGGGCACCAGGGAGAGCGTTGCAGCAGGCAAACCGCCGTCCTGAGCTGACAGCGGCGGGCGTAGCCAGAGCTCTCGGTGGTGCGTTGCATTGGAGGGGTACACGCGTGTCGGGAAACAGCTGTTACCAGGTTAGGGCATTTTGTCTCTGAGACCACATACCGACTTCGTAAAAATATTGCTTCCGTGGTACCTTCCTTAAGAAGGCTGTTTCTTGACTGCTTGTCTCTAATAGGGAGTTTTTATTAAAGTATTTACGCCACCAGCATTAAATTAAACCAGAGACGTTGTTTCTGCTCAGGTCATTTGAGAAAACTCAAAGGAAGTGAGATCAGTATGCCAAAGCGCTACTTTCACTGCCATGCTCATGGCGGCGTTATTCACGATGGCCGAGGTATGGAATCAACCTAAGTGTCCGCCAGTGGATGAATGGATAAAGAAATGCATAGACACAGTGGAGTACTGTTTAGCCATGAAAAATAATGAAATCCTGTCGTTCATGCCAACGTGGATGAGCCTGGAGGGCATCGTGTCAAGTGGAATAGGCCAGGCATAAAAAGAGAAATACTGCATGTTCTCACTCATGTGGAAACTGGAAAAATTGATCTCGTAGAAGTAGAGCAGAATGACGGTTAGCAGAGGCTGGCAAGGGGAGTGGGGCGGGGATGGGGAAATGTTGGTCAAAGGATGCATAGTAACAGTTAGATAGAAAGAATATTTAAAAAAGTCCAGCATAGGCATATGTAGAGAGAAAATAGACAAGTGATTGCCTGCGGCCAGAGGCTGGGGGAGGGAGAGGATAAATGGCTGGGGTAGAGAAATGGGGAATGACACTAATGGCTATGGAGTTTCTTTTTTGGGTAACGAAAATGTTCTGAAATCCATTGCGGTGATGGTTGCACAACTCCGTGAGCACACTAAGAACCGCTGGGTGGTTCTTTAAATGGATGAATTGTGTGATACTGTGAATTATATCTCAATACAGCTGTTTTTAAAAAAACCTTTAAGCCAAACTGTTTGTAAGTAGATCCTTTTTTTTTTTTTTGGAAGATGTGGCTACATGCACACCATAAAGATGGAGCTGGTGCAGTTATTGAGTTACTTAAGCTTTAATAAGAGGAACTCGTTTTAGTATTTCAAAGCATTTTCTCCAGTTTCTGAAATGATTGGGAAGTTACACCAGTTATTTAGTCCTTTATTTTGCAGGTATGAAATAAAAACAAAACAAAACAAAATACAGAACCTTCCGAAATCCATCCCTGCTTTTGGGTGGAGAAAACAAACAAAAATCCTCTCCATGATGTTTTCTGAGTACTTTGGGTTTTGGCTGAATATTGCTCTAGGGTGTCAGAGGAGCTTTATTTCAATATTTTGAAAGCATAAACTTTAAACTTGTGAGCAAAAATAGATTTGAAGATTGTGGCTTTGTGTTAAAATATCCACATTTCTCTTATCAAGATTATCTTAGAATCATACTAATTCTTCTATTGTTTTAGTCAATTCTTTACCAGAATGCTGTTGTATTTTGGCCATACAAATTGTGCCATTCTTTAAATGCTTTTTGTTTCATTTATTTATTTATTTGAGACAGAGTCTCACTTTATTGCCCGGGCTAGAGTGCCATGGCGTTAGCCTAGCTCACAGCAACCTCAAACTCCTGGGCTCAAGCAATTCTTCTGCCTCAGCCTCCCAAGTAGCTGGGACTACAGGCATGTGCCACCATGCCCGGCTAATTTTTTCTATATATTTCTAGTTGGCCAATTAATTTCTTTTCTATTTTTAGTAGAGACGGGGTCTTGCTCTTGCTCAGGCTGGTTTCGAACTCCTGACCTTGAGGTATCCACCCACCTCGGCCTCCCAAAGTGCTAGGATTACAGGTGTGAGCCACTGTGCCCGGCCGAACATATTATTATATGTTTGCTGGCCATTATTCTATCTTCTTTGGGAATATTCTGTTCATCTCTTTTTCCCATTTATAAGTGGGGTTGTTTGATTTTTTCTTGTTAATTCTTTTGAGTTCTAGGTAGATTCTTGTTATCAGACCTTTGTCAGAGGTATAGAGAGCAAACATATTCTCCCATTCTGTAGGTTGTCTGTTTGCTCTAGTGATGTTTCTTTGGCTGTGCAGAAGCTTTTTAATTTGATCAGATCCCATTTGTTTATTTTTGTAGCTGCATTGATTGCTTTGGGGGTCTTCTTCAAGAATTCTATGCCTAGACCGATGTCTGAAAGGGTCTTCTCAACATCCTCTTCTAAGATTCTTAAGGTTTCCTGCCTTAGGTTTAGGTCTGTTAACCATGTTGACAAGACCACGGCTTTTACAGAAGAATGCAGAGGTTCAAAACTAGGTATTTTTGACCCCAAATTGTAAACTATCTTAATAAATGGAGGAGCTGAAGAAAAATGTAGTTTCATTAATATATGCAGATACCCTAATTAAAATTTCAGCACAGTAATATCCCACAAAAACTCTATTATTATAGGAGCTTTTCCTGAGTAACAATGAGAACAAAAATAACACGAAATTCAGGATTATAACCATCCTGCCATTGTTTTTTTTCTAAGTTGTATTAAATAAAATAATTTCATTTAGGAAACATTTTGAAAAGAGTACAAGCTCTTTAAAAAATACAACTAGTGCATTAAAAAAAAAATCATTTCTATGAAAAAGAAAGAAAAATCTAAAGGCCCATTGTACTGTCAGTGTATTGTTGGCAGGTATTTTTAAACCCAAATTCTAGAACTGAATGTTCAAGCTACTTAAGGGAAATGCCCAGGAGCAATTGGTCTGGGCCTGAACTACTGCTCAGGCCTCTACACTGGCAGAGTCGTCAGTGGTGAAATTGTCAGCACAGTTGAAGACATTTACGGGAAAGCCAAGATTGGAGGTGAAGGGAAATGAACTGGAGGAAATGAAATGGCTGTATTATTCAAATGTGCTGCAGACAAATCTTCAGCCCTGGAAAAATGCACTCTGTATTCCAGGTAACTGTATTAGCTTAACTGATTCCAGGTGTTCTCAAGCATAATTGATTCATTCCACAAACATTTCTTAAGTGCCTACTATGTGGAAAACAATGCTATAAAACAGATTGGATGAACAGCCTTCATTCATTTCTAGAATTCTTCGAATTACAAATCATCAGACTTTATTTTCATACATTTACAAAATCAGCACTTTATTTAATATAAGTATTGGTTAAGAAACTAGGAGGTTAATATGCATGATTTCTGTCTATTTACAATCTATACTTTATCTCAGAGGCTTTCTGTTTTCCCTTTGCCGGGTAATTTGAAATAAATATACTCATGTATTGGTTGTGGAAAAATCCATATGGCTAAAATGCTTTTCGACTTCACTGTTTTCTACGGAAAAAATTTCAGACTTCACCTAGAAACTCGTGCGGTAAAGCACATTACAAACACTAAGAGAAAATTTCATCTCAATACATCATTTCCTGAAATAGAAAAACCCACAATCTGGAAAAAAATAATACCATAGAATATAGTATTATACTTTGTCCTCAATTCTTTGTGACTACAGGAAAATAATTAATACAACCAAACTAAAATAAATTTAAAATTAAAGCAACTAAGGATATTTTGTTATTATTACTCGCTTGTTGCTTAAGCGTATTGTATTAAAAGAAAATTCTTCTACCAGAGAGTGTTTATCTTTTAGAAGTCCTGTTTCATTTCAGAGCATTGGAAGTGGAACACAGTAGCAGTAACTTCATAATGGTAATATACTAGATATGAATATCGGTTCCTCAACTTCATATCTTAAATTGGGTATATAAAAGTAGATTGAGTAAATTTAACTCACATCAATATTTAAATACGCAGAAAATTAATGTCATATCATTTTTTTTAAGTCTCTAAACAATTGGGCTTTCTCTCTCTGATACCACCAGCTTGCTAGCAGTCCAACCTAAACCTTACTCTGATCTCATCATTAAAACAGTCCTAGGAAGAGTTCATTTTCCTGGATGAAATGATAAACCTCTCCACCACTGACGTGTCCTGGAAAAAGCCTGAAATACGGCCCCTTCTTAGAAACCCAAACAAGAAGGTAGGACAGGATCCCTACTCTCCTCTCCCTATGTCCCTCACTTTATCTAGCACATTCTCTCTGCATCAAAACCTCAGGATAAGGCAGGGGAAATACGCTCTTTCTCCCTTCCCTTCTCTTCCTTGCCATTGCTAATGCCAGGAGTGCAGGTGAGATTTTCTTTCTCTTCCTTTCTGTCGTACCCTCGTAACTACTTTGGAACTAGTCCAGCTGTCATAGACAAAAGATGCATCTTCACTATGTGGGACAACTCCACTGAGTTGGGTCCTTCTGGATTCCCTACTGATATGCTAAATTAAGACAGGGAGGAAAGGGAGCCATGGGAAATCCTCTTTCTAGGCTATAGTCTTGTGGGAGAATTCTATTTTGCATTTCAAAACCTGAATATAATTTCATTCTTTCTGTGGCAAATTCTAAAACTGTCCTCCATCTCTAGTCGCTTTTATTACATAGATGGACAAACACCTGTGGCTTGCTAGGATAAAGTACATCTCAAAGGAAAAAGAGAACTGGATGTTAATGTTTTTCAAAATATTGCCTCATTACAAATATGCATGGGAATGTAATGCATACATGGTACCTTCAAATTATTGTCTACATGATATTTCTACCTTTGAGGTCAAATTATTTTTTTATTTTTATTCTCTTTTTTTCTCTCTTTCTTTAATCCATCATTCTTTCCTTTCAGTGTAGTATAATTACGTTTAGCAACATTTTCCATAGCTTCATGGATGCTGCTTTTGAAGTATTAATTTCTCTTTGCCACTTAGTTTCAGCTGTATTTAATCAATGTGAGCTTGAGTATTCTGTTTCTCATTGTTATAGTCTGTTTGTTTAACTTATGCAAACTAGAAATAAAGGTGAAGACAGGAAGGTGCATGATAGAAACATAGGTTGCTTGATTTATCAAACTTCCTTAACATAGCATCAAAAGCCCTTCATCCTCCGAGGGTGCCTCACCCATTCTGCCGACGGCCTTGTGTGTCCATTAACCGAGACTTCTGCTTTTGAATGTACTTTAGTGATTCATGTCACCCAATTTTCCTACTTCTAAAAATAGATTCATAATTATAAAAACACTTGGCTCTCCCCTCAGTCAATCCAAAATCAAGCTTCAAGACCAAGCCCAAATTCAGTGTCTTCATAAAGCAGTGTTTACCAAAAGCCGGGCTCGCCTTACCCTTCAGCCTACCTGCAGCACTTTACAACAACTGCAGTAAGAACAAACGCATACGTAGTACTACTCTGAGCCAGGCATTGAACGTAGCACTTGACATATATTATTAATAACTCCTCTAATACTTACAACAATCACAAGAGACAAGTAATCAAATTTTCCAGAACATATAGATGAGGAAACTGAGGCACAGTAAATTTAAATAACCTATCTACAGTTATATAACTAGTCTAACATTAATTTTTCAAGATTGTATAACCAGAACATATCTTAAATTTGAAGAAAACAATGAACCCCATTAAATTGTGTGCAAAGCTTTGTTTAGATGGGCAAATGTAGATTTTTTTAGGGAGAAGGCCTCCATCTTTACATCAGATTTTTAAAGTATTTGATGTTCTAAGAAAAGATTATATACTCTAAGAAAGAGTATTCAGTACTGGTTTTAGTTATCTTATTAATAAAAGTGTACTGTTTTGGAATTCTTTACAGTGTACATGAGTACCTTTGATTTGACAGAACATCTCTCTTGAATAAGTAGAAACTTTGGAGGTGGTAATAAGGGAGCAAGTAAATTAACCAATCAAAAGGAAATGCAATCACAGTTTGCTCATTAATCACTCCTGCTAAATTGTAATAATAAATGTATTCTGCAAGTGTAATAGTATTTATCTCAAAATAATAATAAAATTGCATTTCTCAAAGGATACATCACAACCAAACATATATCATTAGCTAGTAAATCGTAACAATAAGTTTATTGTAACTTGAGATCATCCTTTACCTTTACCTTGTTATAATTAAAGATTTTTCTATAATTTCTATAGAGTACATATGATAATGAATATGTATTTATTTTGAATTTTTAAAAATGGATTCAAGTTTCTGCTGTGAGGTTACTTCACTCCTTTTTCTAGCACTTATTTGTCCCTGTGTTGATATGTCAGCGAATATAATTCGGGCACTTGAGGTCATAAGAGCTCTAATTATGCCACATGCACACATACACATATATGCGCCCTCCCTTGCACACATACACACATTCACACATGCATCTCTAATATCTAATTCATTTAAAAAGATACATTTTATGATATCTTCTCTGGAATTTACATATATATATGTACACACACACATACACACACTTCAAAATGTGAACTAAAAACCCATATCTTTAGCAAAACCACTTTAATTCTTTTCAAGTTGCTTGGATGGTTCATAAAATATTCAAACTTAGTATTCTGTGTTGACCTGATTTTTTTCAACAAAGTAGATGAGAATAATATTCATTTATTTTAGAAATTGTTGAAACAGATAACGTGATGGGTCAAGAATATCTAGAAATATGAAATGAGTCACTTAAAACAACTGAGGCCCAGGTGTGACATCTTTGGAGAAAAAGATTACAGTCCTGAGATGGCAATGACAACAGTTTATGTTTACAGTTCTGTATGATATTGCAGGCTTGTCATGAAAATAAATTGCTCATAGTCCTCTGCCATTTTCTATTCCTGTCTCATCATGATAATAAGGCATGAGGTTTTTAACATTCAATATATTCTGAAATGCAATTTCATATAAAGATGTGCTGAGTTCTGAAACATTTGCTGCCTATGTTTACTTGCAGATTCCACTTATGTTCGTATTTCTAAAGGTACTGCTTGCTCTGTCTAGTAACAGATGAAAATTAAACCATGCTTCTGAAATGTGGATGGCTCATTGGAAATAAGATAGTAACCCCCAATCTCACTTTCATCTCTGAGAGGTGAAAAATTTTTCTTTGAAATTTAGAAATGCCCCAAAGTTCATCTTGTAACCACAAGAAATCCATATGGTGGGATGGGAGAAAGCAGGGCATTATCATAGCATGTTTTCAAAGGAACGTGAACGCTTCTACTTGGTAGGGTCATCTGCTGTCTTACTATTGCTTCCTAAAATATTCCCACTCACTAAGCCCCATGGCTACCAGGACTGGTCCTAAAATGTAAGATAATTTTCCAGTTATCCTGAGGCAGGCTGTACCTTATAAGTGCTGGAATTACAACTCTATTAATAACAAAGAACAAGGGTGCCATAGGCATACTAGTATTTCTTAAGCAAGAATAAGAAGCTACGGTGTTCAAAAATTTTAAGAACTTTCTTAAAGATCAAAAAGATGGCCTTACCTTTCAATATAAGATACGACTAGATATTCTGGGACTAGAGAAATGTCAAAAATGAGTAAAAATCAGAAAAATCATAAACATTTTAAAAGCTCTTTGGAAGCATAGGAATAAATAAATGTCAGAACAAAACAACCTTAGGAAGTTCGGATAAGAGCAAAGTACTCTGTACATTTTCTATTATAAAACGTCTCATAATCAAATCATGTAGTTAATTCTGTTAATGTTATATCTTTAGCTTCCTGAGAACTGAAATCCTATCTATGTTGCAGGGCTTCATCTGCAGCCTCTGGTGCTATGTTTGACACATGGCGAGTACCGGAAAATGTTTGCTAAATTAATGAGTATTCTTCCTTAATGTCCAGCAAACAAAACTGAGTGGAGACTACGGAAATATTAGTAGGCTGTAAAAGTAAAAATAATGCCAGTATTATGACATCAAATATTCAGGTAACCAGAGAAGAAAACAGGATAGTGTACTGACAATATAAACACATATAAAAAAGTAGAAAATTTTAGCATGCCATTTACGATCCCTACATTATAGCTTCAATATATTTCGACCCTTAACTGTAATTATAAAAACTATTTTTTTATAGTGCTATTCTATTTCTTACGCTAAATTTCCTTTCTTGCCACTGAATATTGGCCCATTGTAATGAAAAACAACCTTTTCTTCTTTTACACAGTCAGCACAACACAGCATGGATCACTTCTGGTCAGCAGAATGCCTGGGAAGATAACCCCAGTGGACACCAACTGGGTGTCCTACAATTCAATTCAATTCTGACACTCTCTACCTGAAGTTAGAGCCAGATCCCACAGCCTAAGGGCTCCGTTTTGCAAGAGTGCTCCTATTTCAGACTCCAATCACAAGTAGTAGTTGTTACCAACACTTCTAACCAACCAGTTCCACATCCCCCTCCATGGGTTCAATTAATTTGTTAGGACAGTTCACTGAACTCAGGGAAACACATTTACTGGTTTGTTATATTAACGAGGGATATAATAAAGGATGCAGGTGAACAGATAATGAAGAGATACGTAGGTTGAAGTCTGGGAAGGTCCTGAGTGCAGAAGCGTCTGCACCCAAGGAGTTGGGGTGCTCTACCCTCTTGATATGCCAATGTGTTCATCAATCTGGAAGCTCTCCAAACCCCATAGTTTAGAGATTTTCATAGAGGCTTCATCCCAAAGGCAATGATTGATTATTAACTCTGTCTCCAGCCTCTCTCCCCTTCCCAGAGGTTGAGCAATGGGGCTGAAAGTTCCAAGTTTCTAAGCATAGCTTGATACCTGGTGACTAGCCCCCATCCTGAAGCTATTCAGGAGCCGATCAAGAGTAGCCTCGTTAGAGCAAAAGACACTTCTATCACCCAGGATCTCTAATCCCTAATCTTCTAATCCCAAGGTATTAGGAGCTCTGTGTCAGGAACCTGGGACAGAGGCCATATATATATATGTCTTATTATATCACAACATCATGCCCATGTTCTCCCAACAGTGGCAAATTGGCTTCACCTCCTATGCCAACCATGATTGGTTGATATTGACTTCATTGAGAAGGATTGCAAGAACTAATTACTCCAAGTTTAGAGGGCTCTGTTATTGACGTCTGCAAGGAGTAAAGGTATTAGCTGAGACATAGCACAGTGTATTAACTGATGTCCTGCAATCTTTTTTGTCTGCAATTGTTTCTCCATTCTTCATACCTATCTAAATGCCACCAAATCTTCAAAGTCTTGATTACACGCTATTTTTTTCTATAACAGCTTCCATAGCTGTTAATCCTAAATGATCACATTCTTCTAAAAAGTGCTATGACATGTTTGTCTTATTTTATCTTTTATCTTTGAATAATGTTATGTCTTTTCTGAACAATAAGATTATAATCCCTTTAAGAACAAAGGTTGTATTTTGTCTGTTTTTCCTATATTATTTACAATACTACACATGTAAAATCTCACTATAATCTCTAGTGAAGAAAAGATTTTTTATGTGTAGAATTAGAGGCAGCTTTCCTTATTAGTTCATAGATTTGTTCTCCTCTTAAATTATCATTAGTGAATTTTTAATGGATATGTAAATCTGTAAAATTTTATATAATACTATAATATTCTACTATAAACATGCTTTATTTTATAAAACTTTTCAAAATTGAAAAGTTAAAACTTTTCAAAATTAAAATTTCTCACAAAACCTTATCTTCATCGTAATTCTTTTTCCCCTTTTTTGTCACCATGCTGAAGAATTATTTTCAATTCTTATTTTTTAAATACAGCATATTTAAATAAATTATACAATAATTCCATTATTTTGAAACTCTGATATGTTTAGCTCAACACTTCACATCGTGAAAAATTTTCCCTATCTCCAATTTTGCTGTTGATTGAGCAAATTTCTTTCTATATTCACAAAAATAGTTCTTAGTGGAATATTACCATGAAGATATCGTGCAAAATTAATTTTCAAGTGATCAGAAGGCGATACATGCTTTTTCATACTTAGTTCTTCTTAAAATTAATCTAATTTTGAGGCTTGGGATTGAGATGTCCTATGTATGCACCATCTTTGACCTCACAATCTCATCCTTACCCTCATGCTTGGTTTATGTGTCATGTCTTCTGGGATGTCTTTTATTAATATAATCACCCAGTTCCTAGACCCCAGATGAAGGTTGGAACCTTTCCTCTCCACATCTCCACAGCATCTTTTAGTTCCTCTAGTTGCTTTCATTAGAGCCCTTATCATCCGCATTGTACTTGTTTGTTTACGTGTGTATTGCCATTACAAGCTGTATATATTTTGGAAAACTACGCTTTCTTTTACTCATGTTTATATCTACAGAGGTTGGCACTTAATAAATAATGAATAGAATAAATAAACGAACAGAACATTGATTCGCTAGGTACTAACAGAACTCGCAATAATGATTGAAAACAACCCTAGTGTTAACGGACCAAGATTCAGAATTATTGCTGACACTTGATACTTTTGGTGAATTACTTAATGTCTCTGAACTTCAGATACCTCTCTGGGAAATGGACATATTACATCTCAAAAGGCTGTGAAGATTAAATTAGGAAGTGCACACAAGTCTACAAGAGCATTATGCTAGGCACATGGTATGCTATAAATAGGGCATTTGGGTTTTTTTGTTTGTTTTGCTATTGTTATTAATGCAATAATTATGATACTATGTGACCATTATATAATAGACTATGTTTTGTGAAGTATGTTTTTGAAAATATTTTTAATTTCAGGGCATTAAATTAAAAATGTTTGTAATTTTGGTTACATTTTATGTCTTTGCCTCACCCTAGCGAGGATTAGAGGTATGCCCCTCCCCTCCACAATGCTCACCATGTCCTCTGGTTGTGAGTTTACCTCTCAATCCCCTAATCCCTGGAGAATATTACTACCACATGAGCACCATAGTGTTAATCAGTCAAACTGGATAGCTACATGCAGAAGAATGAAACTGGATCCCCACCTCTCACCTCTCACAAAAATCAATTCAAGATGGACAACAGACTTAAACCTAAGGCATGAAACCTTAAGTTTTGTAAAGCATGTTTAAGAGAAATTCTAGTTAATAGGCAGAGCCAAAACTCTGAATCCCCCAGTCTCTCTCCTTGGCTGCCTAGGAGTTGGGGAGACAGAGAAGATGGTGGTGACAGTGAAGCTTGGAGTAGTTTCCATGAGGTTTAGGAAGGAGCCACTTTTCACTCAATATGGGGGATGAACCCCTATCCTCAGACATATACTGAGACAGACATGAAACCATTCAGTCAATAGTTATTACACTTCTGTTATGTTTCAGAAGTGGGCATCATGTTTGGAAAGGATGCAGAAAGTCAAAGTGTAAAACAAGTTGGCAATCAAAGGAGGTAAATCTCAGAAGCAAAATGTGATCAGAAGAAGTAAGCCAGCTGAAAAGTGAGAAAGACTAAAGTGGGAGAGGGAAAATTGGGCCCAGAGTAATAACACAAATACAAGGTGTTACAGTGGGTGGGAACTGTTTGCTAGCTTGCTTGGGTATTTTTAAGCATAGATGTGGGTTCAGATCTGTGAGGGCATGCCTACACGTTACACATTCATTTAAAAAGAAGCAGAATAGTGTGCTTGGATTTATTCTTTTGATTCAAATAAAATTTTTGAATATTTTCAATCTACCTTTGAAGTACTCAGACCTCTTAATCAGTCCAACAGTCAACAAAAGGTATTGATTGCCTAATATGTCCCCGGCCCATGCTGACCCTCCAGAAGTCTGACAGACACCCTCAGTGGCTTTCATGTGATTGAGTGGATAAGACCATTTGGCCCATAAAACAGATATGAAAGATCAAATTCTGATAGTAGAATTTCAGTTTTTACTATTGCTATTTAAATAATTTCAATTAGATATCTTTCTTAAATGTATTGAACAATTTCCTCCCTTCATAAACAGAAGATATTTAGTATATGTAAAATGTTTCCAAATAATCATCATCATCAACATCATTGGCTGTTCTCTGATATAATTAGGGTGATCAACTTTTTTGATGGCAGAAACAAATCTTACTGATTTTTATTTTTTAATTATATAGATACTGAAAAAAAACTGTCAAGATAAAAAATAAGAAATATCTTCTGTTATATTAAAGCTCCCTAAGGTGCTAGGGAGTTTCCTGAGCTCTTAAATATTAATAATTTTTCCATCTTTCTCCAGCTCTTCCACTAGTTTTACAGTACCTTTCACTCTATCTTTCATCAAGTCCCTTTTCCAAGTTTTGACTCTAATTTACTGTGTCCTAGGAGACTAGACAAATGAGTTTACTAAAATTCTGTCTAAATGAGGTTCATATCTTTCTAGTAAAAAAAGTTGGTAAGCATTAAGCTATGAATTCCGTTTTGACTTTCACAGTCCTTTTTTTTTTTTTTCCGGTTTCTTGTTATTTGGTTTCCAAATAGTTGAAATTGTCAGATAAATATCATGTCTGAAAATGATATGTAGACAATTAAAGTGTATGATTAAGGCCAACACTATTTGGCATAAGCTCTGCAATTCACTGAATTCCAAAAACAGAAAGCTCTGTGAAGTCTGCCTACGGAGGGAGCCATTCAGAGTCAACAGTTATTACACTCTGTGTCTCCTTTATTTGTCTGGGTACTAGAAAGAGCCTGAATATATGCTTAGTCAAAAGAAATCTAGAGAGCACAAAATTTCAGGCAGACTGAACTGCATGTATAGAGACACTCAAGAGACAGCAAGAAATTTGGTTTGATTGGAATAGAGGTTACATGAAGGGAAACAGAAGACAGGACAGACGTGAGATGGCGGAGGTAGGATGGATCCAAGTGGGATATTCTGCTTGGTTTGTGGATGTTATCGTTAAGAGCAATTGTTCTTAGATATCAGTGTGTTTCAAAATCACCTGGTGAGTTTGTTAATAACTATACCTGCAGTTTTTGTTCTGAGTTCCCTCCAATTTTTTTTTTTTTTTTTTGACATGGAGTCTTGCTTTGTCACCTTGGCTAGAGTGCTGTGGTGTCAACCTAGTTCACTGCAACCTCAAACTCCTGAGCTCAAGTGATTCTCCTGCCTCAGCCTCCCGAGTTGCTGGGATTACAGGTGCACGTGACCACACCTGGCTAATTTTTTTTCTATTTTTAGTAGTGACAGTGTTTTGCTCTTGCTCAAGTTTGTCTTGAACTCCTGACCTCAAGGGATCCTCCTGCCTCAGCCTCCCAGAGTGGTAGGATTACAGGCGTGAGCTGCCACCCACATGGCCTGAATCCCCAAAATTAGGAACCATTGCTTTAGAGAATAAGAAGCCAGTGCAGGTTTAAGAGTAAGAAATTGATGTCTTTAAAACTTTGTTTGCCTGCTTTAAGAAAATCACTGAAAGAAAAATGGAAAAGGGAAGACTGAGGAAGAATTATTAAATAGGAAGCACATAAAAGCCAAATCTCTATAAGAACAAACTATTAAATTTTGGCCTGATTAAGTAGGCTGCAGCATATGTAAGATAGAAAAGGAAAAAACCAAGGTAAAGTAACTTAAAATTTTAAGAAATAAGAGACTAAGGAATAACCAGATAATAAAATCTTAATTACTTATTGTGTATGAGTTCTACCTCTAAAGGACAATGTTTTTATTATATAAATGTCATGAGTGGTGTTATTAACTGATATTTAAGGTTACTGTGGATAACAAGACAATAAAATATTATAGGATTTATTTTATATCTAGTGATTATCAAAGTAGTCCACTTAATTTTTTTTAATTCTGAAGTGTCAAGGCCCTAAATAGAAATTTACTATGATTAGCCGGGCATGGTGGCGCATGCCTGTAGTCCCAGCTACTTGGGAGGCTGAGGCAGAAGGATCGCTTCAGCCCAAGAGTTTGAGGTTGCTGTGAGCTACGCTAATGCCATGGCACTCTAGCCCGGGCAACAAAGTGAGACTCTGTCTCAAAAAAAAAGAAAAAAAAAAAAGAAAAAAAAAGAAATTTACTATGAACTTATTAAAGAGGCAAAAAGGTCACACTTTTGAAAAAAATTATAGTTCTTTTGAGGGGTTAAAGCAACTGCTCTTCCAATATTCCACAATTCACTGCTCAAAATGAGAGCAGACGTCAGAGAAAACAAGTGCTATATTTCTTTCCATGTGAAGAAAAAGCTTATCTTTCTTTTACTCACTCATGAATTCATTCAGCTGCAATTTACTGAGGAGTTACTATATGCCAGGCATTTTATTAAGTGTACAGGTTTTATATGACAAAACTAGAAACATTTCCTATCCTCCAGAGCTTGTTCTCCATGGCTAAAGATAATATTAAAGGGAAAGAAGCAGTGATTAAGGGCTAAGAAGAGGTGATTAAAAACAACTAGCCTAATCAAATTGATGTGAAGTCTTGGTGCTCTAAATATCCAGTAAGAAGAAAGAAGACACATTTATAAATGAATGGTATGCTTATACCAAAGGGGAAATTAAGTATTTGCAAAAAAATTTGGAATAAGGAATCATTCATTTGAGAATATTCTGGTTCTTACACTGTTTAGTTATGTAACCTTAGTCAATGTACTTAATTCTCCTGATTTACTTACCTCTAAAGTGAGAATAAATATAATTTTAAATAGGCCTGCCAGCCTATGGCACATAGATAAAACGAAACAAGATGAAATGCATGAAAGCGTTTTCTAAATTGTAAAGAACTGTGGGGATATTAATGACATATAAACAAAGTACCATATGAAAAACTGTTTAAATGCTACTTGAGCTTAATCTATGAACACTCATTAGTGATGGTCCGCTTGAAATGTTTATTAGAATTAGAAGTGCAGATCTATAAATTGCCTACTATTTTTGTCGTTTAATTATCGCAATAAAATGATCAATTGTTAAAAGATTAAAGTCTGCAAAATGGTTGCGCTTTTAGAACTGATGTTTTTGGAGGCTGTGGAAGTTTCTCCTACCTGTTAACCTGTCACTGGAGGGTTTTTAAGAATTGTGCAGTTAGAAATTCCCCTCCAAATAAACCTACCTTTAATGTTGTTACAGTTTCATACATTAAGTTGTGGAGATAAACTCAGGTTTCCAAAAGCCGTTCCGTAACTAAAATATAAATACTCAGGCTTTCCAACTTTTATAAAATGGGTCAAAATTAAATTTCAAGAGTGAGATGTTTCCTTAATGTTTCCTTAAATGAACTGTTGACAAGACTTTGGAACCTTGCAGAATAAAATTTGGCTTCCCTTACAATAAGTCTTCTTCTGTACAAATTGTTAAAATCTAGTCACCACACAGTCATAGATCCAGCATTTTCATTTTTGTTACAAAATGTCACTGGAAGGGATTTTGTCCTTGCAAACTGCATAAAATTTACAGTAGAATATTTGTAAAAGCAGGATGCTGAAATAGATCTGCTTTGATTCCTTGGTAAAGAAAAAGGAAGGGCAAGAAGCTTCAGCTTCTATTTACCCTGGCATTAACTCAAGATAAGCCTTAAAATTACTTTTTGGTGTACAAACAGTGTGGTTTTCCCCATCAAAAGGTTATTTGTTATAAAAGGGCTTTATTCTGTAAGATATTGGGTACATTCACTTTTTAATTAGAGCTGCCAAACTCTGGGCCAGTGTGAGGTCAAAATCATGTCTTTTTACGATGCTCTTTTTCCTGATTATAAAAGTAATAACGAGTGCAGTAGACCCAATTTTTTCTCCAGAGGATTTTCTCAAGTTAACTGTAGCATGAAAAAATTACCCACAGACAGATGCCCTGATTTTGCCCTTTAAATATCTTGAAAGCTTCTTCAAACATTACAATGAGATACAGAGAGACTGGGGTAAGAATGGGATTGTGTTGTTATTGTTGTTGTGGTTCCTTTTTATGTCATCTGGCACTGAATAAATGAATGAATGAGTGAATGAATATATGAATTTTGAATAAATAAGTGAATGAGCTTTTCCATGAGATAGACAATTTTATTTTCTCTTGCCCTGCCAAATGGGTGGGTGACAAAATACAGGGGCAATCAAATACAAGTTTTATGGTGTTTCAGTGTTTATTTGTGAGGATTATGGAGCACTATCAAGAACACAGTGACTAAGAGTGAAGGTTTTTACCACTTAGTCTTAATAATGAAACATTGACAGTCCATTTGACATATTAAATCAATATGTTCCACTACAGATTCTGGTTTTCCCTGTCTCCCAACCTATTTAATTCTTTGATTTCTTATATCACAAGGGAAAGGTGAACAGATCCTAAAATAAAGTAGTCTTGCTCAATTTTGAGTCTTACATTAACCTTTTAAAATATATACTTTCATAGAGAGGTGAAAGTTTTGAACACTAGGCAATGTTGAAAGAAGAAATCTTCTTCCAGTTCACAAACCTTCCCACTACAAAGCCAGGGCAAAAGCCTGAGGGTCTGAGGATAGGGTTTTGCTATAAAAGCGTAGCAGAGAGGATGGAGGAATGAGTTAGTACAATTTGAAGGGGAAAAGCCAACTTCTGGCTTTGGAACAGGGTTGGAAAGATTTGGAGGAGAGGACACCGTGATGCGGAAAGAACTTTCTCTTCTCTCCACCACTCAAACCAACCCTGAAGAGGAGCTAGGATGTTCCAATGAGAGATGACGGAACAGAGGGAGGTGATGGGGAACCTGAATGCAAAGGCTCTTTGGGGGCCCTGCTTCTTGTTTGGAAAGTGGAGAGAAGAACACGTCGTAGGATACACTGTAACATACTGGTTCAGCAGAGGCAGAGAACAAGAAGAGATTTCAAGTGAGGAAGCAGTGGGGGCCAGTCCACATGACTCCTGGGCATGCATACAGAAGTGACGAGAGGCTGTGTGGACTGTGATTTTCCAAGTGGCACGATTGCAGGACACCCAGCGACATGCAGCCACCGAGGACACCTCCATGGAGACAGGATGGACTGAGAAAATAACGGGCCAAACTGTTCCTTTCTTCCCCCACTGGCCAAAATACGCACTCTTTGCCTTGCATTGTTATCGTACCATCCTGGGAAAGAAAGGGGCAAGAGAAGACCCCTCTAGAAGTTTGAACTTATTAAAAAATATTAAAAATAGGAATAAATACTGGCTTACTAAGATTAGGTTTCTCTTTTTCTTTTTCTCTTCTTCCCTCTCCTTAATCACTGAGAAAGTTGCTTGAGATCAAGATGAGATTGATCACAGAAAACAAATCATGCCACAGTTTAACATATCTAAGTCGTAGTGGGTAAATTCTGACCAGGCTAAAGTGGCATTACCCAGACATTCCACAGCTCTCCCACCCACCCAACCTCAGCTTCTATTATTTTTTGTGGGACTGTAGCAAGGCAGTATTAACCTTTCCAGGCTAACAGTTGAATTTTTGGAAGCAAAAGGCAACTTGTTCGTTCTGAATAAAATCTCACAGTTGTGAACTTGCACAACTGTACTCTCCCACAAAACAGAAAAAAAGGTCCGATTATATTAAATCATCTCGGTATCGTTGGTTATAATTTTCAACGCAATTTTATAAAAATGTAAAGATCCACTCAATGCCATATATCCAAAACAAACTAATGAAAATATCTGGAAATAATTCAAAAAATTGTATCCAAAATAAATGTTATTTTTGAAAAGTAATCGTGTGGTTAAATTAATATGCATAATGAAATATTTCTAAGTGTCGATAACATTAACTAGTAATACTTGACTGGATAGGCACAGTGGCCTGTGTTTGTAGTCCCAGCTACCTGGGAGGCTGAGGCAGAAGGATTGGTTGAGTCCAGGAGTTTGAGGTTGTAGTGAGCTATGATGACACCACTGCACTCTAGCCAGGGTGACAGAACAAGATTCTGTCTCAAAAAAAAAAAAAAAAGAAAGAAAAGAAAAGAAAAGAAAAAGAAAGAAAGAAAGAAAGATAGAAAGAAAGAAAGAAAAGCTTTAGATTTCCTTTAATCTTGCCTATTTTCCCCTATAAATGCACTGACAGAAATGAAAGCCAAGTGTAAATTTCTGCATTTGAATAAGTATGATTTCCTGAGTAAATCAAAGAAATGAACCTATTGGTTTTTATTTATAGACTAGATTTACAGGAAGTTTTGATGTCCTTTCCCAATCCTGCATTTGGATAATCTGGATAATGCATTTAGACTTTATTTTGCCAGTGAAAATTAGACTCCCCAAATAGAAAAGTGCCTATCTTTTAGATCTCAAGTTCCTTACCTGTAAAATTATGAGTTTGAACTAAAAGATAGCTAAATACTTAGATGTACTAAAGTTCTGTGATTTGGGGATTCCTTAAAATTTATACATATTAGTCTTCATCACACTTATATCACAGGAAACAACTGTACACACACACATATATATGTCCCTGTATTCATACCCATTACATCATTATACTTCGGTTATTTCAAAACTCCACAAAAATTATATAAGGAATTGCCTAAATCTTTAGTTTCAGGTGGGGTAAAAAAGCTGAACTAAATTTCAAAATCAAGAAAGGGCCCATATAGCCATCTGGTGGCTGTTTAGGGAAATACATCTGAATCTTTCCACCAATATCATTGAAAATTGGTATATAGTATTTAAAAAAAGAAATAAATCGTATATACTAATTTAATATTTGCATTATTCTAATAGGTCATCCAAAACATTTTAATTTTATATTGATGTATATTTGCTTTTAGATTTTTCTTTAAAGCATTAAGCTTTTCTCATACATACTAATTACTAATCATACACATCACTGTTGCTATTCATTATAAATTATGGAATCACTACATTTTCAAGATCATAGCTCCTTTAAAATATGAGTTAGATAGATAAATAGAATGAACAATATTTGATAGCACAGCAAAGTAACTATAATAAAAAATAAGTTAGGATATACTTTAAAACAACTAAAAGACCAAAATTGGAATGATTCTAACACAAAGAAATGATAAATGCCTGAGGTGATGGATACCCCAATTACCCTGATTTGATTACTACACACTGTGTGCCTGTACAAAACATCACATGTACCCTAAAAAGAAATACAGCTATTGTGTACCCATAATAATTAAAAAGAAAAAACAAAGAAAATAACCCCAAATAGACTAAACACATGAAGTTGAATGATTATGGATGCACTTTTAATAAATATTCATATATATTACTCATATATAGGACCTTTCAACCAATATATTAATACATATATACTGATATGTGCCAGGCTCCACAGTCATATGAAAAAGCATAATTCAGGTTTAAACATTTAAAATAATATGAAGAAATACCTGAGTAGTAACATATAAACATAACATTGTTAGACTTAACTAAAGTATAAAAACATCAAAGAGAAAGACCATATGTTGTTTAAAGAAAGGTAATTGCAGGGGAAAAAAGCTACCTATGCATTGTTGTCAGACAATATAGCTTATTCACAGAATTTTACAAATATTCTGAATGTGTCTTTTAGAAAAATGACATTTTTTCGATGTAGCTGTTTGTAAGCAGTGAAACAACAGTGAGTTTATAATTTAATAACATGGTGAAATGAAAACATTATGGATATTCTTAGAGAGGTTTTGTAGGCAGAGGCAAAATAAGTATGTCAATTTACTAGACGAGTGTTTTGCTATATAGGTCTATATAAAAAATAGAAAAGAAATGAAAAACTATGAAAAATAATCCATGTTACATATTTTATCCCAAAAGGTAATGATATTCTCAATATATTAAAGTGTAATCATATTCAAAAAGTAAATTTAGGCTGGGCTCAGTAGCTCATGTCTGTAACCCTCACATTTCTGGAGGCCTAGGCGGCAGGAGGATGGCTTGAGGCCCCAAGTTCAAGGTTGCAGTGAACTCTCATGACACTACTGCAACCTAGCTGAGGCAACAGAGCTAGATTCTGTCTCAAAGAAAAAAACGTTTATGAGGTTAGCAGTACATTTGCATAACACAATAATTTTATTGTTGTGTTATGCAAATGTACTAACTTGTTGTTAGTAAGTTTGCTAGGCATTAAATCTCATTGTATTTGATTTAATGAAATATTTATTTATTGCATTTTTATATATGATATTTAATGAAATAATTTATCTATTTATTAGAAATAGAGTCTCACTATGTTGAAACCAGGCTGACCGTGAACTCCTGAGCTCAAGGTATCCTCCCACCTTAACCTCCCTAGTATCTGGGACTACAAGTGTGTGCTACCACACACAGTTCTAATGCAATATTTATTTAAATATGGAGGCTAGTCTACGCATATTGCTCTGATAAAACCCTTGCTCAGAGGCTGGGCGCAGTGGCTCACACCTGTAATCCTAGCACTCTGGGAGGCCGAGGCGGGTGGATAGCTCAAGGTCAGGAGTTTGAGACTAGCCTGAGCAAGAGCGAGACTCCGTCTCTACTATAAAATAGAAAGAAATTAATTGGCCAACTAAAAATATGTGTAAAAAATTAGCGGACATGGTGGCGCATGCCTGTAGTCCCAGCTACTCAGGAGGCTGAGGCAGAGGGATTGCTTGAGCCCAGGAGTTTGAGGTTGCTGTGAGCTAGGCTGATGCCATGGCACTCTACAGCCCGGGCAACAGAGTGAGACTCTGTCTCAATAAAAAAAAAAAAAAAAACCCTTGCTCAGAATTTATTTTCAAAGGTGTAATATTTTTTTCCTGTGTAATTTCATTGTTAACTTTACAAATAGTGAATTTTCAGTCAATAAAATGTATACAAGCAATTTACAAAGTTTTAGTAAGGTGATGATGGAAATTTAGAAGTCAGTCAATCTGATAACCAAGGAAAACATTAAAACAATCAACACTAATTTTTCAGTTCCAACATTTCAATCTAGAAACAATAATGTGAATAATAAGCTATCATTAAAATGCATGATTTTCATAATCATTCTGTAGAAATAACACATAGCAAAGAAGATTAACACTGATTTCCTCAATTACTGACTTCTAAGTGCTATTCTGTCCTATTCAAGCCAATAAAAGCATGAAAACATTTTTTAAGTATACAAAAGAATAAACAAATATTTATGGGAATAACGATAATCATATGTATGAAACCGAGATTTATTGGCTACACCTACTTAAGCTTTTGTCCAAAATATTGGTATAAATGTTCTATACCAAGAGTTTTGTCCCTTTACTACTGTCCTCAGAACCATAGAATATTTGCCTGTGTGTGTGTGCGCGCTGTGTGTGTGGTTTTTTTAATATTTTTAATTTTTGATTTTTATGTGTACACAATGGTTGTACATATTTGTCTTAGTTGAGCCTATTTTAATGAATGGACAAGAGTGCAAATTCTAGAGTCAGACATTCCTGGTCTTAGTATCAACTCTACTGCTTAATAAATATCCCTTCTTGAAAATAATAAGATAATATTGGTAATTCTTTTTTTTTATTGTGAAATTAGAGATTACATTGCATATGTATTTATTCTGTATAAATCAATAATTATAAAGTGAACAGTAAAATAGCTACCACAAAGGTCAAGAAATAGAGTTTTGCCTATAACCAAAATTCCACTAGTTGCCCTTCCATATTATTTTCTTGCTTTTCTTGATAGCTTTATCACTGCAGCATGAATACTTCACCATATATTTTAAGTTTTTCTGGATTTTATTTTCATATGAATGGAATCATACATATGCATTCATTTATATCTTGATTCTTTCAACTTTATATTTGTGAGATTTATTAATGTTGTGTGTAGCTGCAGTGTACATAAAATAGTGTAGATTCGTTTTCAAGCATCTACAGAGTTTTAATGAATGTGTGTGTGTGTGTGTGTGTGTGTCCATTGTACTATCAACGGACATTTGAGTTATTTTCAGTTCAGAGCTATTCAGGCCAGGCGCAGTGGCTCACGCCTGTAGTCCTAGAACTCTGGGAGGCCGAGGCGGGATGAATGCTTGAGCTCAGGAGCTGGAGACCAGTCTGAGTCCTGAGCAAGAGTGAGATCCTGTCTCTACTAAAAATAGAAAAAATTAGTGGGTGTGATGGCACACACCTGTAGTAGCTGATGCCGCGGCATTCTAGCCCAGGCAACAGAGTAAGACTCAGTCTCAAAAAAATAAAAATAAAAATCCTCTAATGCTGAACTTTTTCCCCAAAGTAGTTGCTCCAATATGTAGCCCCATCTGCAATTGGTGGAGAGTTTCTTTTGCTACACACCCTCCCCGAAATATGTTATAGTCAGACTTTTCAAGTTTCGCCTATTAGAAGATTATCTAATGACATCACATTTTGGTTAAATTTTATATTTCCTTGACTAAAAATAGAGTTGATCATCTTTTTACTTGTGTGTAGCCATTTAAACTTTTTTCTTTCATAAAGTGCCTCGTCAATTTTTATTGACTTATAGGGATTATCTATATACTTTTTTTTTTGAGACAGAGTTTCACTCTGTTGCCGGGCTAGAGTGCCGAGGCATCAACCTAGCTCACAGCAACCTCAAACTCCTAGGTTCAAGCAATCCTCCTGCCTCAGCCTCCTGAGTAGCTGGGACTACAGGCATGCACCACCATTCCCGGCTAATATTTCTCTATATATTTTTAGTTGGCCAATTTCTTTCTATTTTTAGTAGAGACGAGGTGTCACTCTTGCTCAGGCTGGTTTCCAACTCCTGACCTTGAGTGATCTGCCCACCTCGGCCTCCCAGAGTGCTAGGATTACAGGTGTGAGCCAACATGCCCAGCCTCTATATACTTTAGATCAGAGGAATTCCCAACCTCTCATGCTGCCAACATTTTGATCATGTCAGTATTAGAGATGGAAATGGGTCAGGTTACAAATTCAGATATTTTTGAACCATGGGTTAGAAGTCACATATGGCAACCCCCAATTAAATGTGGTTCTACCTGATTTCTCTCTGCTTTTCTCCAAAGCCACTTTGGGGTTGTTTTGTTTGTTTATTTGTTTGTGGTGGGTGGGAGGAGGTTACACAATTAAAGTTTGTGTTAGGAGGGGCCAGGAGAGAATGGTCAGGTAGAGCAATTTGTTTTGTGTTTGAGGCTGTTTTAGATTTTATTTCATCTCTGCAGCCCATACTGTTGACAAAGGATGAGCTGATTTCTCCTGTTCTTGGAAGTGTTTCTCTTCTACATCAGGCTTTTTCTTCTGTCCATTCCTGTCTAGGCCAGATGCCCACCTGTGGTAATGGGAGCTGACATCATGGTTCTCTGCTCACCTAGAAAGAGCTTATTTCTCTCTGGAATTTGATTTCTTGAGCCTCCTTGCATCTACTGTTCTTTGCTAGCTGCATAAAAAAATGTGATTTTTATTTTGCCTGTGTTTTTCCTGTTGCCATGGAAGAAAGGATTGTCACATATTTCTACATTCTCAGAGGAATGTATATATGTGTCCACACTGGACACGACATAGTGTTGATCCAAGAAAGTGAACCACAACAAAAATTTGGAGAATTCCATTTATTAAACGTTTTAAAAGAATAAATACAAATAATTCCAAGTGTATGTGCCTATTTTTACTGTTTTGATTACTTCCGCCTAGGGTAAGCAAGGATAATTGTTAGGGCAAGTTCCCTCTCCTTTTTCTTCAAGAGTTTAATTTTCTTTCTTTCTTTCTTTACTTTTTGTTCTTTGGCTCTTCATCAAAATGTCCATTCCTTCAACTTGGTTGATACCAATTGTATTTTTTAGGAGGAATTGAAATAACCACAATAATTTATGCTACAGTATAAATGACTAATAATCTTTTAAGATTATTCCCAAAAAAGACTCAGATCAATAAATTTTCCGGTAGTGTGACAAAATGAGCTAATGCTTCTAAGTCAGAGATTATGTGTATGGTTGAAATTCATTTGTATATTTCAGTCAGTCTTTCTGCCTACAGTCCTTTGCTTATGCACTTATGTAAACAAAACATGAATTTTTCTTTCCTCTTTACCAACAAAATCTTATCTGCCATTCAAAATTTTGATCACAATTTAGTACACCATAATTCCTTCTCTTGTGAGTCCATCTACTATAGATTGAATGTATTTCCCCAAATTTATAATTTAAAACCTAATCCCCGGTTGGGCTTGGTGGCTCACGCCTATAATCCTAGCACTCTGGGAGGCTGAGACGGGAGAATCGCTTGAGGTCAGGAGTTCGAAACCAGCCTGAGCAAGAGTGAGACACCCCCCACCCTGTCTTTACTAAAAATAAAAAAATTAGCTGGGCCTCGCAGCATGCACCTGTAGTCCCAGTTACTCAGAAGGTTGAAGCAGGAGGATTGCTTGAGCCCAGGAGTTTGAGGTTGCTGTGAGCTAGGCTGACGCCACAGCACTCTAGCCCAGGCTACAGAGCAAGACTCTGTATCAAATAAAAATAAATAAATAATAATAAAACCTAATCCCCAATGTGATGACATTAGGAGGTGGGGCCTTTGGGAGGCTCTGCCTTTCTGAATGGGATTGGTACTCTTGTGAAAGAGGCCCAGAGAGCTCCCTTCACCCCTCTGCCATGTGAGGACACAATGAAAAGGCCCTCTGTGCACCAGGAAGCAGGCCCTCAGCAGACACCAAATCTTCCAGCACCTTGATCTTAGACTTCCCAGCCTCCAGAACTATGAAAAATAAATTTCTGTTGTTTATAAGCTAGCCAGTCTATGGCATTTTGCTGTAGCAGTCCAAACAGACTGATGCTATCCCACACATATCACTGACTTCTATGAACTTTTATTTATTAAACTTTAATTATATGCTTTTATTATGTTCTCTTGTTCTATAACTCTTAGATAGACATCTTGACTTTTGTATTATAAAAATTTCAGTTGAGAGTGACAGAAATTCAACTCAAAATAACTAGCAAAGCAAATGTACTGGCTCACATAACCAAACCAAAGAGAGACAGGAGCGGAGCCTATTTCAAGAATAAAAGCTGGAGTTTGGAATTCAAAAAGCATCAGCACTCTCTGTTAATCTTTCTCTCCTGCTTTCTCTCCTCACCTACCACCATCATCACTAGTCTCGGGTTTTATTTCTATAAATTTCTGTCTCAAGTACCTCTATACAGCAGGTTGCTATGGTTTGAATGTTTGTCCCCTCTGAAACTCACATTGAAACTTAATCCCCAATGTGGCAGCTTTGAAAAGTGGAACATTTAAGAGGTGATTGGGTCATGAGGGCTCTGTCTTCATGAACACTGGGCAGATGAAATAACAATAAGCTCCTGGAAAGCTGGAACTATAGCTTCTCCTTGAGTGTCTCCCCATCAATTTCTCCTTTGAACAGAGATGGTGGTTTCAGAGGTCAAATGATCACAGGAAGTATCTATCGGCTAAGTTCATTGATCAAAGCTATAGAGTTTTAAAATATATTCATAAGAAACTATTTGTTCTATTTTGCAATGATGTTTGGATTGAATTGAGATAATGCTGTTTTCTTATTTTTTAAACATTGGTGAGATAGCGGTGTCAGAATATTAGAGGAAGAGAGAAAGTTGGAGGGTATGATAAAGCTATTGAATGTGAACAAAGATTTATATCAACCAGTGACACAAGAATAGAAAAGCACATTTATGTTAGTGATAGAGTTGGAATACAGTCTCTTCTCTCTGTCTCTCCAAATTGTATCTATAATTCCAGGCATGACTTATGCCTTTCCCTTTCAATTTTGATGATCTGTGGAATTCCAATCTTTGTCAATCTCTTCTTTCGGTAATTCTGTTCTGTTTATTTTTTTATACTGCCACAAAGTAGAAATATGGCCATTTATTTAGCAATCACAGAATAATGAGATGTTTATTTCTTTAATAACATCTTATAAATATGCCTTGGTTGTCTCAATTAAGTTCTAGGTTTTTTGACAAAAAGTGGCATGCCTTCTGCTTTTCTTTAAACCTATGCAGTACTTATCATAGCTCTGAACACACAATCCTTCATGTGATGTTTGTGGACAGTGAAGAATCAGAATGGAATGTTAGGAACTTCCAGCAGGATATATCTTGTTACTACTTTGAAGGTAGTTTAAGAAAAAAACATAACATCTGCTAAATATGAATGCTTATATTTACCGTTACGGATGCCAAGTAGTTACTTTCCTTCCTCTTCTGGAAAAATAGAGGGTTGAAGCCAGAAACCTGTCTCCTCAATGGACAGGTAAATTTATGCTACTAGGAGAGTATACTCAGAGAAGAGGAAAGGATGGGAAGCTCAGATGGCTCCTGTAAACACATCTTCAAGATCGCAAGGGAACCAAGACCTTTCTCTTCTGACACCATTCAGGCTGGAACAATTTAGATTCTCTTGGATTTGTGGAGAGCATTGTGATGGGGAACGGCATGCTTGAAATGTAGTTGGGGATGGGAATTAGGGGACTTAATAAGGGGAAGGAAATCTTCTAAAACTGATTTATGTGAATAGCAGTACAACTTGGTAAATTTACCAAAAATCATTTAATTGTTCACTTAAAATAGAGTCATGGCATTGTATATAAATTATACTTCAATAAATTTGTCAAAAAAAAAAAAAGGTTTCTGATGGAAGTACTGACTTAAACTGAACTTCGGCATCCATTGTGAAGTCTGCCTGAAGCTCTCTGGGCAGAACTGAGCGTCATCAACCCAGATAATGATTTCAGTACCACTATTTGCGGTGTCCTGGGCTGTGACCTGCTGCCTTGTACTTTGAGAGCTGTGTCAGTGATTGCACATTTGTCAGAGTGTAGATAGAGAACCCAGGACAGAAAAGCTTGTGAATTCAAGGAAAGGCAAGTGAAGCTTCCTTATTGAAAGTTCTGCCCTCTAGATCTGCAAAGCTCCCCTGGGTTGGGTCAGTCTTATGCAAGTGCTAACCACAAGATTTGATTTGAGGGGTCTTTTGCTCACCCTATCCCTCAACCACTCTACCTGTTCCCCTGCCTCTAAATGGAGTAGATTGCTTGGTACTATGAATAGGTTGCATTTGGGATCCATAGCCCCCATAAAACACACAGTTCTGGCAGAGGCCTGGATGGGTTTTTTCAACATCAACTTAGTTTCTTCCTCTTGGTCTCTATTTGGAATGGGGCTTAGAAGCAGCCCCCAAATATCACTATTTGCATATGAAATGCAGTTCTGGGTACTTCTGTTTTCAGCTCACATCTAGCACTGCTGTTCTCCACCTCCAAGTCACACTCATAATGTTCAACATCTCTGACTCTCCTTCCCATCATTTAAAATTTAGGACAGGATGTCTTCTAGATTAATTCTGTACAAGGCCTGTGTTTTGGTATAAGAGTTATTATTCTCTATTCTCTATACTTTCCTCTATCTTAGAAATTATCAATTGGATATTATAATTATTTACCCTATAGATCGTCTTCACTGGTCCATGAACTCCGGGATGTAAGGGAACTTCTTTTACTTTCCTTTGCAACCCCAAAATCCAGAAAAATGTCTGGCATAAAATAAGTGATCGATAAATGTATCTTAAATTAATGAACTAATTACCTATTTTTTATAAAATAACTTATGTATGACATAAAATGCTAATATTAATGATTCATTTATTTTTAAATAAATGTTATCATTTCACTATGATTTTTTTAAATATGAATTTGATGGAATAGCACAATAATTCTTTAGTATATTGCTCCAAATCCTTTTATTGTAATTTCCTTACAAGATTAAAATAACTAGGACTGAGAGAAGGAGAACGAATGAGAAAATCTATATAGGATTCTGAGGACAAACCTTTTCTAATTTCTCCAAAAATAAAAAGTGCCCTCAAACTTAATGCAAAGGAGTCTTCAACATTACCACTGCAGCCAACTGTAGTTGCTACTTGCATCAAAGAGCCAACTGCAGCTTCTAGCTACTAAGTGTCTGAGATAGATGGTATGTATTTTAATACAAATGTTTAAATTCACTTAAGCCTTTCACGCTGTGAAGGTTAAGTGACCATTAAAATGGGAAAGTTCCATATGTCATTTTAGTACACAGACAAAAAAAATACATCAACTACAAAACATAATCCATTAGATTAATGATCTATGCTGAAGTAGCAAAATTATATTAAGGAGGTGATTCATCGATTCTGTCAACCTTCCCTACATCAACCCGCATTTCAGAGATGCATTTTTCTTTAGATCATTCTGTGGTAAATGATGACTTAATTTCTCTGTCAAAATAGCATTCTTAAAAGCAAACCCAGAAGAATTGCACCAAGTAGCATCTTTGTACAATATACTGCAATCCAAGCACATCTCAGCTCTTTCTCAGGTGCATTTTGTTTTAGCCATGGAAACTCCTTTATTACAATATTTCTGTATCAGGCATTCAACCCACACAACAAAAAGGGCAACAAAACTGTGTTCTTGAACAGTTGCCATGGATGCAGTGTTAGCAAATAATCTTTTAAAATCTTCTTTTAAAAACCTTCTCCAAAAACGATATATTTGATCATAGAGGTTAACAGTTTGCACAAGGAAATGTGAAGTAAGCTGAAACACACCCCGGCTCTATAAGGCACGGTGAACTTCAGAGACGTACACAAACTGGCGTGGTTCAAATTGGCGGTATGTGGTTGAGAGGTGAGAGGGGAGAGGTACTGCATGAGCTGTTAGAGGAATCTAAAAAATGCCTGCAAATACCTTCAAGACAGAATTGTTCCAACTCTGCTGTATATTTTGAATTATTTCCTAATGGTGATATATTTTTGCACTGAGCCTATTAAAGAGTTTAAATAAATCTTATTATGGTCACAATAGATTGAACTAAGGTCCACAGATTAGGAGGGAAAAAATGCATGTGTTGATGACTGTCCTGCTGGACTCTGTAGACCCCAGTGTTCTATTATGAGCACACTGTCAACAGCGTAAGCATTTTTAAGATGGGATTGACAGACATATTTATAAGTTAGAAGAAAGAATGCTTCCTAGCACAGTAGTTGATAGATAAACTCCTCCAGTTTAATTTCTTAAGAATAAAGAACAATGAAATAATAGATTCCCTGTATTTTGAGATATAAAAGTAAAGTATACAAGAAGAAGTCAGGCTGGTCTCTTCATGTTGTTTCTAGAAATGCTAAGCAATGCGTATATATTTGTTCTTAGCTTCGTTGCTGATCTTTTATCCTTTCCTCCATAACGGGGCTGGGAGTTATTAACTACATTTTCTCAACTCCCTACAAGATGATTTCTCTTCCGATTCTGCTATTGCAAGACACTGGCAGAAAATGTGAAGGAGAAATAAAAGGCATTTCCCTGTTCTTTTCTTTTCTGTTCTGGCAATGCCTCCAGCATTGCATTGCACCGGCGACGGGGAGCAAAGGTAGGCCCCTGGGTTCTCGCTTAGGCAGCGCAGCGCTAATACTTCAGACAGTGGCTGCGGTGGTGGACACTCAGGCAGCTTCAGTAACATAGACCTGTGAACCCTGACTCTAGTGACAGCAGTGACAAAGCAAGCTCATACCACATCAGAGAAGATTCAGTCTCCTGGCTTCCGTGGTCGGTGGCAGTTCTATTACCCAGTGATTGTGGGCAAGGCTATTTTCCCTTTTATCCCTCTAGTCCAGGATAACGGGAACTTTCTACATATCTTAATATCAGCATAACCTCACTTTCACTTTTTTACTTTTTTTCAACACTTTCACCAATTTGAGACCAATTACTTTAAGTTTTCTCTGTTTGAAATTTCTAGAGTGGTTTCTATTTTCTAACTAGAAATTGATGGGTAAAGTAACTTTTCAGTCAATTATGAAACTTCATTTCCTACCCCCTCAACACCCATACTTCAGAAAACTGGAATCTGAGATGATAATTTCTGATAAAGTTATTTCCCTAGCTATTTATTTCTTCAGGAATTTTTCCACTTCAAGCAGCAAGAAAACTCACCTGAAGTTGAATTTAAAAAGAAACTTATTGGCTCATAAACCAAAAATTCCAGGTGACAGGCATTAGGCATGGCTTTAGGAATCAAAAACATTACTCCAGCATCCATTCTTTGCTCTTCTGAGCTGCCTGCTGCTACAAGACCAGGCTCTCAGCTGCCAAAGTTTCAAGCCTCACATCACGTCTTCCAGGAGCCCAAGCAAAATACTCACGATCCCAATGTATGGTGTGTGTTTACTCCACATGCTAGCTTCTGGATTAACTACTACTAGCACAGAATGTGTTGTGCTGATTATTGCAGACAGTGAGATCCCACCCTTGCAACTCAAGTAGAAGGCAATTCCTCCCCAAAAATTCTATGGTTGCAGGCATTATACGCTAGTACTCACGTAGGAGATAATCCCACCCGAAAAGTATAATATTGATAATACAGAAAAATTTATTTCAAAAAAATGTGAGACGCATTAGCTAAGGAGGAGGAGGAATGAATGCCGGTCAGCAAACAAAAGGTGTTACCCATGTATCCTGACAAAAAATTATACCATGGTAGGTAATCTGCACATTTCTCTTCTTAGAAACCTTGAGGACCTGACTACCAGGACCTTGAGGACCTGACAAATCAGCTATGATTACTTTCTCTGAGAGTGATCACAGAGCTCTAAACTGAAGAAATGTGCAAATCACACATATTACTAAAATAAATAATGTATTATTTGTAGCTAAGCTAACAATTGATACTTACCACATTTTTGGTTAGATTGTCAATAGTGTCTAAATCTCTCTACTCCTTTTTCCATAAGTAATTAATTTTATCTGGGCACACAGCCTCTCTTGTAGCTAATTGAGACCAGGCAACCAGTTTTACAGCAATGAAACCTAAGCAGAAGTGTTGTGTGCAACTTCTGCAGCATTTCCTTAAATAGGAGTGGGCAGGAACACAAACCTGGATCTGAGAAAGCATCAGACATGCAAATGAAGATGGGACTCCAGCTAAAGGAACCCGAATGCCTTAAACAGGTGCACATGGGATAGAGCACCCTCCCCAGCTTCCAGAATGCTATGTGAGAGGGAAACAGCTGTCTGTCTTGAGGCTTAATAGCCACATGTGTGCAGCGAATTGCATTGGACAGAGCACAATAGACCATTTACAGCATCGTGGGAAAGTCCACTAGGCAGTGCTGCTCTGGAGGGTACAAGTGCTTACTCTGTGCCAGGGACTGTGCTGAGAGCGTCGCATATGGCTCTCTCATTGAATTCTCACAACAAACTTATGTGGTGAGTATTAATATTGACTCTATTCTGCCTGTTAAGTAACTGAGGCCTAGGGAAATAAATTGCCCAAGGAATCGTAACTAGGAAGAGGCAGAGCCAGACGACAAACGCAGGGCCTATGAGACTCTAGTCCACAAACCCCTAACAGCTTTCCATATTGCAGCTGGTCCCCTTATACTCATTTCTCAACAGAATCAGCATCTAGCACCACTCTTATTTCCTGAAACTGTCTTCCCTTGGGTTCCACAATGCTACAGGTTTCTCATTATCCTTACCTCCTCTCCTTACTCATCCCCTTACCATTTCTTTTCTGAATCCTCTACTTATTCCTCTTTCTCTCGGACCTTAAATTCAGAAGTCCCCTGTGTTCCATGCCTCATTCTCATTTTTCTCCTTAATTAATTGCTTCAATACTCATGATATCAACTACTTAACTGCCAGTATGCTCACCTTAATATCGCTATATTTCAAAAAGAACAAATCCAAAATTTAGCTATCTCTTATCCCCAAACCAGTATCTGTCCCTGGCTTCCCTTAACATGATATTAAATATAACAATTGTTTAAATCCCTGAGGCTCAAAACGTCAAGCCATCTTGGAATCACTTCTTGCAGAATCTTCCAATTCAAATCAATTGGCAAGGTAATTTTAATTCACAGACACCTGTATAGTCATGTCTACTTCCTGCCCAAAATATTTCAGTTGCATTAAAACAAACTTCCTTCTACCATTCAAGGTCTTTATAATGCACACGTATTTCATAAGCACAACTTTATGTGCCATAGAAATAGGACTGTGCCTTGCCCGGCTCTGTGACTGACCACGGTGGTCTCTGCCCTCGGATTTCCCTGCAACGGCTGCATTGCTTAAGGCTTACAAAAAATGTTCTTCCTCGTGAATGCGTCTATGATCCAGTGGCTTTCATTTGACATCCCATAGCACTTTTAATCCTTCAATGATGGTGCCTGTATTTCTTATTTTGTTATAGCTTCCAAACAATATTTGAATATCCACTATGTAATGGAGCCTTTGCTCAACAATGGAGATTGGAAGAAGAGGAATATACTGTGTCAGGAATCAAGATTCTTAAAATTTATTAGGAAAAAGTAGATCAAAATAGATCAATTAAAGTAAGGCCAATTATATTGCAATCTACCAGGAACTATTTCAAGCCTCCATGGAATTATTTCCTTTATTCATGGAAACAACCATCTTAGGTGTTATTATTGCGACCCCAATTTGCACATGTGGAAATAGAAATGCTGAGACGTTAACAAGTTATCACAACTGTTAGGTGCCAGAGCTGGTGAGGAAACCAAGGTAAATTCACTTCAGAATCTACTGCTCAATAAATGCATGGTACTAAATAAATTGCTGTGGAAAACAGATCCTCAAACAGTTAAGTCTTCATAGAAATCATGAATGGCTTAACAGAGAGGGTAAAATTTAAGTTGAGTTAGACAATTTGTAGTCAAAGAGTTGGGGATACTATTCCAAGCAATGAAAGAAATCTGAAATTTAGAAGTTTGGAGTTAAGATGCACAAGAGCGTGAGGGCAGTGGGAAGGGGGTGAACACAGAGAACGTCAAGGAACGAGACTAGAAAGGTAGATTGGATTGGGTTGGGACCTTGTTTTAAGCACCTGTGTACCATGTTACAGAGGATGCATTAATAGGGATTTATAAGGAGGGATAGGGAGTGTGCATAATTCTTGAAACAGTCTGGTCATGAGGAAGCCAGATATAAAACTCACTGACAGCACATCTGAAACAGTACGAGGAATGAGGACAAGGTCAGTAGAAAGGGAGATGAACTCCATGAAAAGAAGAGTCTAATCAGTCAGAAAAGGTGAGGAAGCAAAGTCTAGGATAATTCTAGATTTTCTGGCTACAGCTGAATATAGTGTGATATAATTAACAAGGAACATGAGTATTTTTTTAAAAGGGGGTATAAGGCTTTTCATAGAATAGGCACTCAAATTCTTTGGACAAGCGAATTATAAAAATATGCCTGTACTAAACCATGATCAAGCCGTTTTTCCTTCCTCTGTGACTTTTTCGTATACACATTTGTCTTCCCTTCCTCCCGTGTGTTCATCCTGACTAAATGGCTATTCTATCAATACATTCATTGTAAATGAACGGATGGGTTATGTGAGAAAGATGGACCAAGCTGGAAGTTTTTGTGGTAAAATGTAAAAAAATCTCCATTTAAGATTTATTTTTGAAAGTTATTTTTAGTGCCTCAATGTTATAAAAGAACCTGAAACAATTCTCTAAATGTCAATAGTCAAACCCATATCTCCATAAGGCATATCCATAGAGGTCTCAGAACTGTCTGTGTTTTGGAAAAAAAAATATGAATCATGTAGTTAGCCTTCAAAACAGTGTCTGGCTCCTTTCTTCAGAAGTGTTTCCTAGAGGGAAAAAGTTACATTTACAGCAGCAAGCATCCTAAATTCTCTATTACAAACCCCTAAATAAGGGAAATGAGGTGAGAGAAGGAGTAAATTGTAGCACAATTATAACTGGTGGCACTCAAGAAGAACCAAGAGGAAGAAATAAGGTTGAGAAGCAGAAAGTAAATCATACTAGGCCTTTTTCTGGTAGTTCAGTAACCTCACCTTACCATATCTCAAAGAACTGATTGTTCTGTTCAGACTAGGTTCACTGCTATAATAGTAAAAAGTTCTTCTGACATAGAAATAAAATATAAAATTAATTCTGACTCCAAAGGATGTAAAATGTGATATGCATTTTTATTTTAGTGACAATATTATGAACAAGTGCAAATAAGTATGGTTTATATGGAATTTAGAAATAATTTCACTAAATTAATTAAATGTCTCTACATCATTAGTACTAGCACAGTGCCTAGAAACCACAACGAGTATTTGTGTTTTTGTTTTCATTTTGTCCCAAGAATGTGCCAGGTATTGAGATTTAAAATTGAAAAGACATACACAGGCCAACCCTTTTGAAGGTTAATGTCTATAGATAGAGACACTTTAAATTAAATAAATTAAATTAAAAATTTAGTTAAAAATTCAGTGTGATAGGACAATGACAGAGTGCTGTTAGAACTCATGGAAGGTGCCTAAAATAGACTTCAGAAGAAAAATTGACAAAATCTTCCCAGATGCAGAGTTGGTATGAAAGAATGTTCTAGGCAGAAGGAAAAGCCTGGTTAACATTTTAAAGTAATTTAGTATGGCAAGAGTGTGTGGTATAGGGTGGTTATTGGAAAAGGTATGAGCTGATTCAAAGAGAGGATTGATCACCATGTTAAAGAATGTTACGTTAGTCTATGGTCAAATTAACATTATTGACTAAAATTTAAAACAGAGGAATAACACAATGATATTTGCATTTGAGAAATAGCTTCAAGATGGAGAATGATTCAGGAAGGTCAATTCTAAACACAGGAAGACGATTGGGGAGATGTTTTCAATAAAGCAAGAGAGGGGGTTATATGTCCTGGACTGGGCAATTGCTCTATTGATGGGAAAATGTGGACAAGTTTAAACAATATTTATTGACTAGAATTGATTATGACTGATAATTGATAATGTTTCTCTGGTGCTAGGAAGAAACATCAGAAATGATGTTCAAGTTTCTGTCTTGGAGACCTGTGCAGATGGCAGCACCACTTCACCACATGTAAGAACAAAGGCGTAAGAGCTGGTTGGAGGAAGGAAGGACAAGGATTATCTCTGCTTCCCATATACTGAGTGTAAAATCTTTATGAATAATTAAGCTGGAAAGACACAGTAGGGAGTGGAATGTAAGTGTCTGATGTTGCAGAAATGTATGTGATTTATGTGGTTTTAAGATATACATTTGGGAGTTATCAGTTGCTTACTGGAAACCAAAGGCTCGGGAATGGTTTATATTGCCCATATAGTAAAACAATGCCATTTATATACACTTAGGTCCAGGCTCTGCGTTAAACACGTTTAGTGTAGTCCCCAAAGCAATGTGTTATTTTGTCCTCATAACAATAGCGTGGCGTATGTAACTTCATTTTCCCATTCTACACAAACTTAGAGGTTCACTAAGCTACTCAAGAACACATACCTAGTAATTATTTGAAGCAGGTTAACCAGGTCAAAATAACCCCAAAGACAGTGTTTGCTTTTAACCACTTAACCACCCTTTAAACAAGTATACAGAGTATATAGAATTAGAACTGTTATGAATAGAATAACAATATTTCAGGGGAATAAGACTTGCAGCTAATAAATAAGATGAAGTCCGAAAAACTGGGAGTGTATAGGAAGAATATTACAAAATGGGGTGTCAGAAGAGGCAGGGAGTAAGAGCTTTACAGAAAGAAATGAGTGATTCACAGTGACACCAACTGCTGGAAACTTGGGTAACATAAGCACTAAAAGGTGCCCACAAGGTTTAGGAACAAGGATGTATTTGATGACCTTGCCAAGATCATTATCAGTAGAGGGTGGCCTCTCTGCTTTTTTTTTCTCTCTCTCTACTCAACACAGTAGCCTTTTAGAACAGTAAGTCAAATCTCTGCAACGGCTCATTTCCTCAGCGTGAAAGTAAAGTCCTTACAAGTGGTTACAAGTCCCTGTACCATAGGCTCTGCTGCATCTTTGTCTTTTGTCCCCACTACTCTTCCCTTCCTTACTCAGTTCCGATCCTGATGGCCTCCTTGTGCTTTGAACACTCCAAGAATACTTCCACCTGCTTCCATAGAAGGACCATCGCTTGGATGCTCCTCTACTCTACCCGGAAGTTTCCTCTGAGGGGTTATGGTTGTTCCTTTGAGCACCTCCTTCAAGTCCTTGCATAAAATTTCAATAAGAACTACCTTGAATACTGCAAAGTGTCCTTGTCATTCCACGCCGACTCTCCTTACTAGAACAGCCCTGACACAGAGCAGGCACTTAACAAATATCTGTTGAATGAATACATAAATAAATAAGTGGTGAAAGAAAACTCTGGTTTGTTTTATCATTATATATAAAAGAGAACTGAACAACAAAGACATTTCCCCAAAACCTTAACTATTAGTGGGGTATAGGAAATGTCAAAGATAAACATAGGCAGACTTTAGTTAAAGCAGTAAAAATAGATTTTACTCAGTGACTTCTGAGCGTAGGAGATTTGTGTGGCGGTAACTAGGCATTTTAAAGGGAGTGTGAAGGAGTAGGGAGGAGGAATGGCGGGGGCTTGGGCAGAGTTGGAAAAGTAAAAAATTACAAAAAGTGGGAAGGGGAATTGGTCCCTGTGAACCACGTCTAGTTTGCTAATTGGCACTAATTGAAATTAGACTCCTGCCCTCCCATAGAGACTAGGAGATGGGTCCCTATCTTCAGGTGTTGGCTGGAACACTCAGTAAATTCCTTTGGCAGCCCTGAGTTTTCTCAGGCAGGCACCTGGGTGTGGGGTGGGGTCATCCTAGAGATGCAGCCTTGCGCTCTTAGAAACTGTATTAGCACGTGTGTTCAAGTCTTCATAGGCCAAGTGTGAGGCCTACTCAAGAAGAAGGCTCAGAGGAGCCTGACTAGATTTTGGTTAAGGAAAGAGTCTTTGTCAGAGAAAATGTGTTCTTCTGCAAAGATCGCGGATATGAATAAAGTCTTTGTGGGTTTGTTGGTTTATTTCTGGAAGACAAGAAAGATTTAAGCACACGTGAATCCTGAGAGGAAGCATGTGTAGAGAGAGGGTGAAGAGGCAGTAAGGAAAGGAGGTAATAAAGAGAGCGCCTGAAGAAACTGGACGCTGACCCGGTGGAGGGAAGAATACTTAGCAGCACGGACAATCTTGTTCTAGTGTAAGTGGAGAGAAACAGCACTGGGGAAATCAGGTTGCTGGTGAGAGGAACAAAAGCGGAGCAGGCTAACAGCTGACCCTCAGAGCTGAAGGTTTGAGGCTATTCGGAAGAACAATGGAACAAGAGAGAAGCCGAGGTCCCTGCACTCTGAACCAGGAAGGCGTCTGGAGTGGCGTCAGGCTCCCGCGTGATCGCGACAGTGAGCGGCCACACTTGGCACGAGGGTCAAAGCTCGTCAGAAATAAGAACAAGAAGAATGTGGGCAGGGTGCTGGTCACTCTAGAACTGAGCTGCTCAAGGAAGCTGTGAGACCAACTCCAAGTCTTTACTTGGACCGTGGTGGGGAGGGCTCAGGGCGTTGGCAGATGACACGAGCAGGCCCTCAGTAGACGGTGCTGGGTAAACCGCAGCAACGCCTTCGACCAGAGGATCATGACCGGTATTCTCAGGTGAATGTTCACAACAGTGGAAGATAACGCACACAGTTCTTGATCCAGAAAGTCACATGAGAATTCTGAATTTTGTAAATAGATGATGAGATAAAAAGAAGACATTTGTGCATTTTAAAACAACTTTTTTATATTAGGAGTGGTGACAGAAATAAAGGTAACATATACATTACCACTACTTTATATCAGACCTTGTTATAAGCATTTAACATGTTAAATTATTAAATATCCACTGTATTAAACAACAATATTATTAAATACTATTATCATCACCATTTAGCAAAAAAGGCACCGTAAAGGTTAAGTAACTTGTTTAATCAAGCACAGCTATTAAGTGTTGGAGCTGACATAGGAACCAGACAAACTTTAGAACCCAGATTCTCACTCATGATTTTTACCTAAGGAAAATTATTGTATAGTGGATTTATTCTAAAGAAAAAGAAAAAATCCAGAAATCACTTGCATTTTAAGTTAAGCATTATGAAATGGGTTTCAAACAGGCATACTCCAAGTGATACTGGAAAGACAAGTGCATAGGTCTAAAATGATTGTGGGGATACAGCTGCTAAGTTCAAAGTATAATTTTTTAAGAAGTCAAAACAAAAAAGAGTTTAACATGAGCGAACAATGTGGAAATCATAGTATTTAAAGCTTAACATGATGCTAGAATGCATTAAAGAATATGATAGCCCAACACCAGGATGTAATCATTTCTGTATGCTTGACACTAGTTTTTACTCCACATTTGGACAAATACTGCTTTCTAATTTAATTCATATGCCAAAAAATAGAAACTTTCCATTTCTGATCACTAAAAAGAACTGGGGAGTTGAAAGAGTGAGGAAAATTAAATATTTAAAGGCTTAACATAGGTAAAATAAGTAAATTAAGTAACTGCATCAACAAGTAACCTCACTAATTTCTACAGAGTATTATTAAGTGCTATTTAACCAGGATTTTTTATTTTTTATTATTATTGTTATATCATAGTTGTGCATACTTTGAGGGTACATGTGATATTCAGATATATGTATACAGTGCATAATGATCAAATCAGGGCAATTGGGACATACATCATCTCAAGCTTTTATCTTTTCTTTGTATTGGGAACATTATAATCTTCTCTTCTAGCTATTTTGAAATATACAATAAATGATTGCTGACTATAGTTTTCCCACTTACTACAGAATACTAGAATCCTTCTAACCGTATTTTTGTCACCCGTAGCCAACTTCTTTTCATTTCCCCATTCTTTCCCTTCCCAGCCTCTGATAATCACCACCACAATTTTTTTTTAAACTTGTAAAAGATTTAAGTGGCAGAAAGAGATATAGCCTAAGATAACTAGATTAATTTTTCAAACATTTTGTATTTTTATACCTTAAACTTGCATTTTTATGTAAGTTTGGACCCTGTGAAGTTGGAATGAGTGGTATTACTGATGACAAAAGTAAGCTCCCAGAAGTCAGGTGACTAAGGTATAAAAAACGAATAATGTAGAGCCCAGATGCTGACCCAGATGCTGGATTCTGAATCCAAGACAACTGCTCTTCCCCCAACTTTTGCTTTTTAACATAGTTCTACTTGCACTATTTGCACCACTAACCGGAAGACTGATACACCAACTTGTGTAACCGCAGACATTTACAGTAATGGCTCCAAGGGAATCATGCCTCCGGCCTCCTCCGAATTCACACAGGCTGGCCAAGCGACTTGCTTTGGGCAATGGGACAGGAGCAAATGTGAAGCAGAGGTCTGATGACCTGCTCAAGCATTGGGACTTGCCGTCCTGGAACCAACCACCATAGTGGGAAAAATCCAGAATGGGTAAGAGACCACGTGGTTGGATGGGCCCAGCCTCACCTCTAGCTGAATGTAGCTGCATAAATAAACCAGCAGAAGAAACAATAACCACTTCTGCTTTAAGCCACTAATTTGGGGTGGACTTACCATGACCTGCTAGCCCCCATTTACTCCTGTCTCCATTTTAAAGCTGAGCAGTTTGTGTACCAGGAATACCCCCAATTCCAGGCAAATCTGGTCATTGGTCACCTTAGGGATGGCATGTTTTGCAACAATAAGTAATTGGTACATTCTCTATTTAATTGAAATTTTTTTAAGGGCAGGAATCATGTCTTAATCAGGTTAGTACACCTAAAAATTTTTTATTGCCTATGGGAGAGTCACTCAGTAAATATTTTGGAACGAATATAACAAGTAGCTTTTGAACTATCAGTAAGATGCTCCAGGAATTTGTGTACAAAAGAACACCACATACATAAATTCATTTAATCCTAACATTAATCTTGTGGTGTATACAGTACTAGTTTCATTTTATAGATGAGCAAGATGAGGCTTAGAGGGAGTTTTAGTAATAGAGATATGACGAAGAACAAGGTGTGTGTGTGTGTGTGTTTTATATTTGAGGCAGGCACGGTGTGTTCAGGACATGGATGAACATTTTCAACTGAGTGTGGTAAATATGTACAAGTGGGCTAGAAAATGGCTAACAATTTGATTAAATTAGCTAATGTACGGTCTTGGAAAGTAAGTTTTTTTCCTGTTATACACAGTGCTGAACTGCATCTCCATGACCAATTAAAGTTGTTAAAAGTCAATTATATTAAATATGTTGGAACATATTAATGTATCACAATATTATTATAAAGTGAGACGTGTGTGGTGATTCAGTCAATAAGAGTTGTCTGATGATGGCTCAAAGAAGAAATACACGGCGCAATGAACGAGAAATTCACTATGATGCATTTAGGGTGGGGGGAGGAAGAGGGTGGTGTTCAGAAAATTATGATGTTCATGATTCTGCTGTGGCCCCACAATTCTGAGGGCACATCAATATCCTTTTAGGAGTAAGCTGCACTTTTAGATAGTCACTTCATAGTTTTAGATAATGCCTTTTCCCCTTCTTCTGGGTAAAACATGCAAGAAATATGAAATATCTAAAAAGCAAAAAGTGTCTGAAAGTAATAGTATTGCAAATTATACTATTTGAGCACATCTAAATATGTTGGTGCATTATTTGTTACTTTAAAAATCATCTTGCTCAGTTGCTATCAAATATATTGAAAGTTGATTCAAAGTTCATTCCATATAGGATAAGTGAATAAAAAGACTTACATAATTAAATTGTTATATCAACTTCATATCTGTTTTAAAGCTTAAAATAAATTTATAATCTTTCTATATAAAACATGACTCATTTTGCTCTTTTTTGCAATTTTGGGTGGCTTTTCCATTTCTGAAAGAATTTGTATGCGACAATATTTTAAAATAGAGGAGAAGCAGCATAACTAACACTGAATATTTTAGAATGGCTACATTTGGAAAAAGTAGTTATAAACCTTGTTATTTCTCAGTGAAATTATAAAGCAACTAACTTGGAAAAAAGATGTTTGCCCTCTTATATGGGAAACTTAAGCACTGCTTCTTCTCTATGAATAGGAATTTGATGTTATACATTTTTAGAAAACGGAACATTTTATTTATGTCAGTTAAAATTTAGACACAAATTTTGAGGTATATTTAAGTATACAAAATACACTTATATATAAAAGTATACAGAAACTTTCTTTACTTCAATTTGTTTAAAACTAGGGTGTCATTCAAAAGCTTGTCATTACACTAACCAAACAGTATAAATGTCTCAGATTTTGTGAAGCATAAAGGCCATGTAACCAGTCATAGCTGAGTTGTAAGTAATTAAAAAGTATATTTTGCAATTTTCTGAGATAAACTGCTACTGGTTTTCATAAGTAAAAAAGAAGTTAAAATAAAATAAAAGGAAATGAAAGGAAGAAAGTTGTCTAATGATTTAAGTTTCTTTTCATGCTAACGTACTTTCGGTCATAGCAGTCTATAGCTTAAAACTCCATCAAGTGAAACTTTCTATTTTTATTTTAAAAATATATGATGTATTGTATATTTCACTGTGCTATTACTGGAATCTAATCCATTCAAGAAACATTTATCATCATGTATCATATCCAAAACAATATGCTTTAAAAAGTAAAAACTATAGATTTCCTTGCCGAACTTACTATTTTTTCCATATCCCTCTCTCACATTTTAGATGATTGTTGTAGAAGAAATTAATCAATTGACATTATATTTTCTTTAATATAATTATATTTTATTTAATATTTAACAAACACTATGTATAGACAAATATAAGGCAATGCATGCTCAAAAGTTATTTTATCATATTCCCTACTAGAGGAGCCAAACATTTTTTAACTAAATTGAATTTATTGACTTTTAGTAATTTTTTCAGAGACTGTTAACCTGTTCACAAACCTGCTCTCTTATTTTTCCTGGGTGCACAGCTAGACTGCGTTGCCCAGCTCCCTTGGCTGTTAGATGTTTCCACGGATTAAAGACATGAGTGACACGTACCAGGCCTTCTAAGTTGGATAGGGAAAACAAATGATTTTGAAGATGACAGAGCCTCCATTAGCCCAGCTTCCTGAATAACTGTGGAATAGCACTTCTGCTGATGGGAACAATCACCCTGAACTGTTACATGGTCAATAAATTCCTTTTCATATAATCCACTAAATTTCGGAGGTCTACATTCAACTTTTAACAAGATATCTTCACATACCTAGTTAAAAATTTAACCAGATATGTTGAGAAAATTATCAAATACTTAGTATAGTAATTTTCGAACTTTTAAACATTCTATATACATTTAAAATCTATATAGTACATTAAACATTACATTGATTTTTCTTACTAACATTTTGTGGTATAATTTTATAAAAGTTATGTTTCTTTGACATTAGAATCATCTTCACTTCCAACTGAAATGTTCTAGACGAAACATTTAGAGTTTATGTTATCTGCTGATGATTATCGCTCCCCTCACTTCCAGCCTTCCGTTACCATGTCCTTCCCCTCCGGGAGAGAAGAACATTCTGTCGCTCCCTTAGCTCCGGGCTCCATATGCGACTTACGTTGATCCACGGAGTATCAGTGGACCTGAAGGAAGAGATGGTTTAAAATCTGCTCCCAGGGTTCCGTTCACGCTCTGGTTTCTCCTCGGCAGTTGCCGGCCCAAGGAGAAGGAGGAGACGCAGCAGAGCGCACCCCGCGAGCCCGAGGCGGAGCCGCGCTGGGCAGCGCGCGGACGCACCAGAAAAATAAACGCTGGACGTGTGCGCCAATGAGGTCTGTTTCACACATATTATCCAGCAGTAGCTGAGTAATACACCACGTGTAATGCTCACTGGAAATTTTAACGCAAGTGCCAACTTTTATAACACTACCGGAGTTTGGCCCTATTTTTTATAACTATGAACTCCAAAATCTACAATTTCCTTTTTTCCATGACCTTTAAACAGTTAGATTGCAATGAAAGTTCACATTTGCAATAATGAGATCATATGCCCAGATATAAAACCTCTGTTAAATTTATTTGCCTTCTTTTCTAGTTTTTCTGTTAAATTATCTCTCTATGCATCCCAAACTGGCATTGAATAAAATAGTTTTATGCTAATAATTTTTTCATAAATAGAACATCTTGTTTTAAAAAAAGTAGTATGAGACATTTTTAAGGACTTAATCCTTAAAAATTAGGATTTTTTAAGGGTTTTAAATGGTTTTTAAATGGGGGACCTCATTTTATCTTCGGCTAAGTAAGATAGTTGTTTAACAACACTATGGGTTTGTACTGTGCTACAGGCTGAAATAGAAAACATGATTTAAAAAAACACCTTTCTCTCAGAGATACACGTGCTCTTGGCCCCCGAATCTCTTGGGCAGTATTCTGAGACATTAGCCCGTTTGGTTTATGTTTCTTCCTTTTCCTTCTCTTACGCTCCTGGCTGTAAGGAGGGAATCTCAGCCAGAAGCAGGGCAAAGAGCACTTCTTCCGTTCACACAGACATTCCTGTCACTCCACTATCACTAGACTACAGAGAGAAAGAGCGACGAGGCTGGGGTTTTGAAAGCAGGTAGATTTCGGCCCCAAACGCCACGCCAGAACCGCAACGAGAACCGCAGCGAGAGCGCGACGGGCGAGCGTCCTTACTGAAGGCCCTCGAACAGGCAGAAAGCCACTGGCTTGAAGAGAAAGTGTCCCTGGTCAATGAAGACCACGAAGTAACCTATGTGGACAAATGGCCAATGGCCAGACAGGCTGCATCTTTCTCATATTGTGTCTGAAGTATCCAGAAGGATTCAGAGGAAGAAATGAGCTTCACAAAATATGTCATGATTTTGCATTCTTCAGTTTGTTCCTGAGCCATCTACTACACTACTTACATCTCAGTTCTCAGATATTGATAAGTGTTATGATAGAAATTCACAAAATGAAATCAAGACTCATAAGAAGGGAACCTTTTCAAGAACGGGAAGTAGACAATATACCGGGCACTGAGTTCATATAAATATTTACCTAGTGATCTGGATTGACAGCTGCACCCTTCCCTGCTTTGTCACAAGCCTGAGAGAAGCTTTCTTTGTAAGAAGTAAGGGTCTATGTATTATCTGTAAAGCCATGCTCTACAAATATTTTTTATTTATTAATAATTAGGCTTATCATAAAAGGGGCCAGGGGAGAGAAAATGTAAGAGACCAAAAATAGTCACAAACAGATTTTCACATTCTTGTAAAGGCTTGCCTACGTGCAAACATACTTGGTGCTAACTGCCCATTTCTGCTTCTGAGATAACGGCTTTCTTGCAGAAACCGCTCTAGGACCAATTAGAGAAAGAATAGTATGCAATGTAACCAGCTAATCACGACTGATCTTAAGTGCATGATCAGAGAGGGCAGACCAATCACTATGCTAAGTGAATACATAATCAACGCGTGGACAGCTCATTACCGCATGAACTGCCCCTATAAAGCCCCCCTTCCCACACCGCCCGAGGTCCCTCTGCCCAGAGAAGGGGCCACTGCGTGTTGGTGCTCTGAGGTACGGACCCTAACTCGAGTTAGTTGGTAATAAACTCCTCTTGTTGATTGTAGCCTCAGTGACTCTGTCTCTCTGTTCGGTGGTACTGCGACTCTCGATCTAACATAATAACCACTTAACTTATTGTTGCTATTAAAATATTAAAAACAATATCAAAATTTATCAAATTCATTTTCTTATTACATGCAGTTTTTCTCATGTTCAGAAGAGACAGCTTTTACTATGTTATAATCATTGTTCAGAGTATGGAGAAGTTAGAAAGTACAAACTTTTTGGAGGTGGTCTACTTTATCTCCACAAGTTGGGGACACAGAATAGAATGATGAGGCACAACATAATATTTTCAAGGTCAAAGGAATAGCAAAAAGCAAGGTGGGAGTGAATGAGGCAAGTCTGGAGGCAGCTGGGACTCTGACTGTACAAGGTCAAAAGGTTGTTAGAGAGTAACTTGACTTTACCGAACTGTCTTTGCAAGGTAGAGTCTATATTTTCAACATTTTTTTTTGCATACTCTTTAGTTATGGCAAACGTATACCACAAATATTCTGGGATGTTCTGAGTTCAGATAATTGGTTCCATTAAGCCCATAAGTTCTTGTCAATAAGATTGACAAAAATGGTTACCATATCCATGTTAGTGTCTAAAAAGTAGAGAATGTCTAGAAAGTAGAGAACATTGTATGTCCAACTAATGTCTAATAAAAAAGGAGTTGGGAGCTGGGCACAGTGGCTCACGCCTGTAATCCCAACACTTTGGGAGGCCGAGGTGGGAGGATTGTTTGAGGTCAGTAGTTAGAGACCAGCCCCAGCAACATAGCGAGACCCCGTAGTTACAGCTACTTGGGAGGCTGAGGCAGGAGGATTGCTTGTGCCTGGGAGTTTGAGGTTGCAGTGAGCTATGGTGATGCCACTGCACTCCAGCCTGAGCAACAGAGCGAGACCATCTCAAAAAAACCAAAGGAGTTGGGAAAGGCAGAGAGGGGCAATTTGATAAGAAACTCTAAATTCTTAGGTATTTTAATATGGTAAGTAATAAATAGGGAGCCTCTGCAAGTTTTTGAGCAGCATAGTAGCATTTAAAGACCATCCTAAGTGTTTAGAAGTATAATCTTTTAGATAAAGGAAAGAATGAGACTTAGAGTGTGTATGATTTTTTGTCAGTAATTTAAACAAATTTTAAAAATACAAACATGAGAATGAGGGTAATTTCTTGTAGGCCTTAGACTAAAACGTGTTGGGATATTGAGACTGTGTGGGGAAAAATCAGAACACTACTGAGCCCTATTTTGTCCTCGTATCCTGATGGTGACCTCATGTGGAAGAGAATCTGTGCAACTTTTTTGTGCACAATGCATATCTCTTGGGGGAACTGCCTAGCACAAAATTCCCCTTTACTGTAAATGGCTCCAGTGCACAGGACCAAAGCCGCAGTGGCCTTGTCAGATTTAGGCTATTCGCCCTTGGCTGCTGCCAGTTGATCCAGAGGTAGACACCTAACTAAAATTGGTGCAATTATAACCATTCTCAGGAACTTGAAACACAGAGCAGCACAGAGCCTGGGAATTACTGGACTTAAATTAGTGAGAGTGTGTCCTGAAGAGAAGACCCACGCACTGCTGCTATTCTGACCCCAGAGCTGAGTAGGTCCCTGCTCTTCCCTGAATATTGGTTCTTCTTTTCCTTCCATCCCTTATTATGCTTCAGCCAGCCTGTGGGGTTTCCATTGCTTACAACCAATAGGATCTTAATATCTTTCTACTCAGGGTTGAAATAGGGCCACCAAACTGCACAGATGAAGAGTCTGGCACTAATTGGAATCTCCTGGTGTGACAAACAGCCAAAATGGTGTCAACATCTAATCAGAGCTATATCTTCACTGGAACAATCCCTTAATACCTGTTCTGCCAAGTAAACACAAACCGTGGGCTTCTTTGTTATTAGGATTGGCATTTGAAAATCTTGAATATGAGACTGCCATGGTTAAAATCAAGGAATCAAAGGTTTTGTAAAGAGTTCAGGGTTTTCCATTTGGAAATAATTATTTATCCTAAGAAGTAAAGAACTTATCTATATCCATTTGTCCTCCCCTCCTTTCCTAAAGTCTCAGAGGATGAGGGAAGCCTCGCGTTATGCAGATTGTTAGCTGCTCCGACTGCACCTTTGATCCTGTTTCCTTTTGCTTCTCCCTTTGCTTCATCTGTCATCATCCTGAACCCTAACTTTTTCCTCTTTCTTGTCGGCCTTTTTTCCTTCGGCCTATAAACAGGTTCAAGTCTCCCTTATCCTAAGAAATTTCTCCAATGACACATTGTCCCATACCAACTACTGCCTAATACCTGACCCACTTAAAAAAAAAAAAAAAAAACTTTGTTTAGAACAGTTTAGATTTTACAGAAAAATTGCAAATATCCTACAGAGAGTTCCCATAAACCCCATACCCAGTTTCTCACATTATTAACATTTTGCATTAGTATGCTTCATTTGTTACAATTAATGCACCAATATCGATACCTCATTATTAACTGAGGTCCACACTTTACTTAGATTTCCTTATGTTTTCCTAATGTCCTTTTTCTGTTCTAGGACCCCATGCAGGATACCGCATTACATTTAATTTTCATGCTTCTAGGCTTCTTTTGGCTGTGACAGTTTCTCAGACTTTGTTTTTGATGACCTTGGCAGTTAAAAGGACTGCTGATCAGGTATTTTGTAAAATGCCCCTCTTGGGATTTGTTTGATATTTTTCTCATGATTCGCTAGGGTTATGAATTTTTAGAAGATAGACCACAGAGGTTAAGGATCATTTTACCACATCATATCAAGGGTACATCATACCAACATGACTTGATGTTGATGTTAACCTTGATTACCTGGCTGAAGTAGTGCTTGCTTGTTACGTTTCTCCATTATAAAGTTATTCTTCCCTCTCTCCTCTCCTTCTTTTACATACTGGACTCTTTGGAAGGAAGTCACCATGGGAAGCTTGCACTTAAGGAATAGAGATGCAGTATCTACATAAATTATCTGGAATTCTACATGGAAATTTCCCTCTTCTACTTTTTAAATTCACTTTTAAAAATTTACGTGCAGCAAAATCCACTGTTTCAGTGTACAGTTCTATGAGCATTGACAAATGTGTTTACTCATGTAACCACCACCAAAATAAACATGCAGAATAGTCCCATTACCTCCCAAATTATTTTGTCTGTTTTTTTGTACCCAACTGCTCCCACATCTACGACTCCTGGCAACCACTAAACCATTTTCTGTTTCTATTGTTTTGCCTTTTCGAGAAGGCAAATTGAATAATATAGTATGTAGCATTTTGATTCTGGCATCTTTCATTTATCAAAATACATTTGAGATTCATATATGTGGTGTGTATCAGTAGTTGATTTCATTTTAATGGAGGGCAGTATTCACCCACTGTATGGGTGAGCCATAGTTTATCCATTCACCAGCTGAGGGACGTTAGGGCTGTTTCCAGTTTTTGGCGATTATGAATAAAGTCACTAGAAATATTTACATACAGGTTTTTGTGAGATAATTTTTCATTTCACTTGGTGAGTATGAGTCCTTGTGGTACGGTAAGTATATGCTTGACTTTACAAGGAACTTACAACGTGTTTTCCAAAGTCGGTGTATCATTTTGCATTCCTGTCAGCAATATATGAGCATTCCAGTTGCTCCATATCCACTCCAGCACTTGGTATTATCAGTTTTTTGTTTTGTTTTGAGCCATACATAATACAAATAAATAAGTATTGAGATCTCACTGGATTTTTTTTTTTTTTTTTTTTGAGACAGAGTCTCGCTCTGTTGCCCGGGCTAGAGTGAGTGACATGGTGTCAGCCTAGCTCACAGCAACCTCAAACTCCTGGGCTCAAGTGATCCTCCTGCCTCAGCTTTCTGAGTAGTGGGGAATACAGGCATGTGACACCATGCCCGGCTTATTTTTTCTATATATATTTTTAGTTGGCCAATTAATTTCTTTCTATTTATAGTAGAGACGGGTCTCACTCTTGCTCAGGCTGGTTTTGAACTCCTGACCTTGAGCCATCCACCCGCCTCAGCCTCCCAGAGTGCTAGGATTACAGGCGTGAGCCACCGCGCCTGGCCAAGATCTCACTGGATTTTTTAAAAATCTTTTATTTTTTTAAAATTGATACCATAATTACATATATTTTGATACATATCATGTATAGTGATCAGATCGGGGTAGTTAACATATCCATAATCTCAAACATTTATCATTTCTTTGTGTTGGGAACATTCAATGTTCTCCTTTTAGCTATTTGAAACTATATAATATATTGTTAACTATATCATCCTATAGTGGTACAGAACACTAGAACTTATTTTCCTATCCAGCTATAATTTTGTATCCTTTATAATTGGATTTTTATAGTGACTAATAATGTTGAACTTCTTTTCCTGTGGTTATTTGCCATTATTTTTTGTGAAATGTCTGTTTAAATCTTTTGCCCATTTTAAAAAATTGGGTTTCTTGTCTTCTTATCATTGAGTTTTTAATATCTTTATATATTCTAGATATAATTGCTTTTTCAGTTATGGCTTTACAAAAATTTTCTTCCAATCTGTAGCTTGTCCTTTCATTCTCTTGACAATGTCTTTTGCAGAGCAATATTTTTAATTTGATGAATCCAATTTATCAATTTTGTCTGTTATGGGTTGTGGTCTTGGTGTCATATCTAACAACTCTTTGCCTAAGCCAAGATCACAAAAGATTTTGCCTTACGTTTGATAGGAAAAGTTTATAGTTTTGTTTTTTACACTTAGGTCTTTGATCAATTTTTAATTAATTTTTGCATAAGGTACAAGGTATGAATCAATATTCATTGTTTTGTATACGGATGTCCAATTGTTCTAACACCCTTTGTTGAAAAGACTTTCTTCATTGAATTGCTTCTACACCTTTGTTGGAAATCAATTGGACATTATCACAAGTGTTTGCATATGTTCAAACTCATCAAATTGTATGCATTAAATACATGCAATTCTCTGTGTATCAATAAGCTGTTAGAAAAATCAATTGACAACTTTTGTATGAGTCTATTTTTAGATTCTCTATTCTGTTCTATTGATCTATGTCTTTATCCTTTTGCCCACACTACACTTCTGTCTTCATTAGTGTAGCTTTTCAGTTAGTCTTAAAATCAGGTAGTGTGAGTCCTCCATCTTTGTTCTTTTTCAAAATGGTTTTGAGTGTTCCAGTTCCTTTGCCTTTCCATATAAATTTTAGAATAAGTTTGTTGATTGGGACAAAAAATTCTGTTGGCATTTTAATTGGAATTGAATTAAATCTTTAGATTAGTTTGGGGAAAACTGACATAAGAGTCATTGACTTTTATAATCCAAGAACATGATTTATCTCTCCATTTATTTAGATCATCTCTGATTTCTTTTACTGTTTAGTAGTTTTCTGTGTATAGATGCTGCTGCACATAGTTTATGTAGTTTTTATACTTTCAATTTCCAAATTTCCATTGCTAGTATACAGATATACAATTGATTTTTGTATGGCCCTTGTATCCTGTGACCTTGCTAAACTTAAATATTAGTTCTAGGAGATTTTTTTTGTAGATTCTTTGGGATTTTTCATGCAGGCAATCATGTTATCTGTGAACAGAGACAGTTTTAATTATTACTCGCCAATCTCTATGCTTTAATTTCTTCTTCTTTCTTCATTGCACTGGCTAGGATTTCTAGCATGATGTTGAATAGGAGTGGTGAAAGCAGACATCCAATCTTAGGGGAAAAGCATTCAGTTTTTCAACATTATATATGATGTTGGCTATAGGTCTTTTGTAGAAGCTCTTTATCAGGTTATGGGAGCCTCTAGGTGTTGAGGGTGGCCTCTAGCCAACAGCCAGCAAGAATGCACGGGCTTCAGTTTCAAAGCCTCAAAGAAATTGATTTTACCAGCACTCTGAGTGACTAAGGAGGTGGAGTCTTCCTTAGTCATATTAGTTTCCTATTGCTGCTGTAAAAAATTACCACAAAATAACACAAATTTATTATCTCACAATACTACAGGTCAAAAGAGGCCAAAAGACCTCAAAATGAGTTTTATGGGGGATAAAATCAGGTTGTCAACAGGCCTGTATTCCTTCTGGAGGCTAGCCTTTTCCAACTTCTAGAGGCCACTTTTATTCTTTGGCTTGTGGCCCCTTCCTCTATCTTCAAAGGCAGCAATAGCTGGTGGGAATCTCTCTCACATTGTAGCTCTCTGATTTCTTCTATTGTCACATCTCTTTCTCTAACTGTCCTATTTCTTTCTTTTCTAAGGACACTTGTGATTACATGGGACCTACTGTATAATCCAGAATAATCTTCCCATTTTAAGGTGCTTTACTGGAGTCAGCCTAGCTCACAGCAACCTCAAATTCCTGGGCTCAAGCAATCCTTCTGCCTCAGCCTCCCGAGGAGCTGGGACTACAGGCATGTGCCACCATGCCCGGATAATTTTTTTCTATATCTTTTTAGTTGTCCAGCTAATTTCTTTTTATTTTTAGTAATTTCTTTCTTTTTTAAGGACACCTGTGATTACATGGGACCTACTGTATAATCCAGAATAATCTTCCCATTTTAAAATGCTTTACGGAGTCATATCTGCAAAGTCCCTCTTGCCATGTGAGACAACATTCACAAGTCCTGGCGATGAGGACACTAGCATTTCTGAGGGACCATTATTCTGCCTACCACACTATTCAAACCCCCATATGAGAATACACCCCAGCCAACATCTTAATTGCAGCCTTATGAGACCCTAGACATAGTACCCTGCTAAGCTATACACGAAAGTGTGAGATAATTAATGTGTAGTTTTAAGTCACTATATTTATGGTAATTTGTTAGTCAGCAATAGGCATGTGGTTGTTCATAATATTTCCTCATTATCCTTCTTTTTATTCTTTTGAGACACAGTCTCACTATGTTGCGCAGGTTGGCTTCAAACTCCTGGGCTCAAGCAATTGCCCACCTAAGTCTCCCAAGTAGCTGGAACTATAGGTGCGTGCCACTGTGCCCAGCTCTCATTATCCTTTTAACATCTGTAGGGTCTGCCCTACAGACTTTATTTCATTCATGAATGTACCTTTTTAAATTGTGGATATTGGTAATTTGTGTCTTTCTCTTTTTTTTTTCTTAGTCTGGCTAGAGGTTTGTCAATGTTCATCTTTTTTTTTTTTTTTTTTTTTTTTGAGACAGATTCTTACTCTGTTGCCCGGGCAATAGTGCTGTGACGTCAGCGTAGCTCACAGCAACCTCAAACTCCTGGACTCAAGTGATCCTTCTGCCTCAGCCTCCTGAGTAGCTGAGACTATAGGTAGGTGCCACCACATTCAGCTAATTTTTGTATTTTTTGTAGAGATGGGGTCTTACTATGTTGCTCAGGCTGATCTTGAATGCCTGGCCTCAAGCAATCCTCCTACCTCAGCCTCCCAGAGTGCTGGGGTTACAGGCATAAGCCATTACATCCAGTCCCCAAATTTTGATTAAATAAAAATATTTTCTCATTTCTCTGGAGACTTATTCTCTAACACATAGGTTAATTAGTAGTGTCTTGTTTTTCCATATTTTTTTTTTCAGACTTGGTGAACAAGAAATAAGTAATATCTTGTTTAGTTTCCAAGTGTTTTAGGTTTTTCACAGATATCTGTCATTGATTCCTATTTTATTCCATTATGGTCCAAAAGCATACTCTGTATAATTTCAATTCTTTTAAATTCATTAAGTTTATTTTATTGCCCAGAAATATGGTCTATATTCATGACACAGTGCTCTATAAATGCCAATTAGGTCAAATTGATTGATATTGTGGGTCAGGTCTTCTGTGTCCTTATGGATTTTTCTATCTAGTGGTTCTATTGATTACTGAGAGAGGGGTGTTTAAGTCTTCAAGTAAACTTGTGGATTTGACTTTTAGCAGTACTAGTTTTTGCTTTATGTATTTTGAGCATCTGTTGTTAGGTGCGTATACCTTAAGGATTGTGATGCTACCTTTGTGAATTAACCCTTTTATCATTATATAATGTGACTGTTTATTCCTGGTAATAGTCCTTGTTCTGAAGTTTTATATGATATTAATATAGCTACTCCAGATTTCTTTTGATTAGAGTTTCCATGCTCTATATTTTCCCGTATTTTAACTTTTAATCTATCCGTAAAAGTTGAATATCTCTAATCTGAAATGCCTGAGATTTTAGATTTTTTCAGATTTTGAAATACAGTCATGTGTCATTTAATGACAGGGATAGGTTCTGAGAAAAGCATCATTAGGCGATTTAATCATTGTGTGAACATCATGAAGTATACTTATACAAACCTAGATGGTATAGCCCACTATACACCTAGGCTATATTGTCATAGCCTATTGCTCCTAGGCTACAAATCTGTACAACATGTTAGTGTACTGAACACTGTAGGCAATTGTAGCACAATGGTAAGTATTTTTGTATCTAAACATATCTCAACATAGAAAAGGTAGAGTTAAAATACAGTATAAAAGATTTAAAAATGGTATACCTGTATAGCAGGGGTCCCCAACCTATGATGAGTTATATAATTATTTCATTATATATTGCAATGTAATAATAATAAAAATAAAGTGCACAATAAATGTAATGCACTTGAATCATCCTGAAACCACTGCTCCCCTCCCTTGTTCATGGAAAAGTTGTCTTCCATGAAAACAGTCCCTGGTGCTAAAAAGGTTGGGGACCACTATATAGGGCACTTACCATGAATGGAACTTGCAAGACTGGAAGTTGCTCTGCATAAGTGGTGAGTGAATGTTAAGGCCTAGAACATTACTGTATACTACTGTAGACTTTATAAACACTGTACACTTAGGATACACTAAATTTATAAAATTTTTTTCTTCAATTATAAATTGACCTTACCTTATTATAACATTTTTACTTTATAAACTTTTAATTAAAAAATAACTTTTTAGCTCTTTGATAACAACATTTAGCTTAAAACACAAACACATGCCGGGCGTGGTGGCTCAGGCCTGTAATCCTAGCACTCTGGGGGGCCGAGGTGGGCGGATCGCTCAAGGTCAGGAGTTCGAAACCAGCCTGAGCAAGAGTGAGACCCCGTCTCTGCTAAAAATAGAAAGAAATTAATTGGCCAACTAAGAATATACAGAAAAAATTAGCCGGACATGGTGGCACATGCCTGTAGTCCCAGCTACTCCAGAGGCTGAGGCAGAAGGATTGCTTGAGCCCAGGAGTTTGAGGTTGCTGTGAGCTAGGCTGATGCCACGGCACTCACTCTAGCCCGGGCAACAGAGCGAGACTGTTTTTTAGACTCTGTCTAAAAAAAAAAAAAAAAAAAAAACAAAAACACAAACACATTATACAGCTGTATAACAATATTTTCTTTCTTTATATTCTTACTCTACAAGCTTTTAAAAATTTTTAATGTTTTTACTTTTTAAACTTTTTTCTTAAAAAATAAGACAGACACACATTAGCCTAGGCCTACACAGGGTTAGGATCATCAGTATCACTGTCTTCCACCTCCACATCTTGTCCCACTGGAAGATCTTCAGGGACAATAACATGCATGGAGCTGTTGTCTCCTATGATAACAATGCCTTCTTTTCGAATTCCTCCTGAAGGATCTGCCTAAGGCTGTTTTAGAGTTAACTTTTTTTATAAGTATAAGGGGTGCACTCTAAAATAATCATAAAATATATAGTATAGTAAATACATAAACCAGTAACATAGTCATTTATTATCATTATCAAGTATTATGTACTGTATATAATTGTATGTGCTATACTTTTATACGACTGGCAGCACAGTAGGGTTTTTTTTAATATCAGCATTACCATGGAATGTAAGTACTGCATTGCACTATGAAGTTATAACAGCTATGCTGTCACTAGGCGATAGTTATTTTTCAGCTCCATTATAATTTTATGGGGCCATCATTGCATACGCGGTCACTGTTGACCGAAACATTGTTATGCAGTGTATGGCTGTAAATAAAATCTGAGCCCAGGTTGCTGGTATAAATGATTTGTCAGGTGCCTATTACTGGGACAACCACTATGGCTAGATCTGGGTCTCAAGCCCAGCCTGTGACCAGGAAGTTTGGTACTAGAATTGGCAGCTTAAGGAGAACCACACATGGAGTAGCAGGGGCAAAGTTATCTAACAGAAAGTGTTGCTGTTAGTAGAAGAGGGAAAAGGAATTGGTGGGCAAATTTTAAAAAATCACAGGTCCATTCTACTCTCTCAACTGAACCACCTTTTTTCTTAGGACCTGGGAACTTTTGATTTCTGTTTGTTTCCTTTCTCTCTCTTATCCATTAGAGCAAATTAAGTACTGATTTCTGATGATTTTTCCTTTTAAACATTTCTCATCTTTCTCTTCCAAATGCCATCACCTTAGTCCAGATCTTCATGACCTCACACCTGCTTGCACCAATAAATTCCAAACTGTCCTCCCTGGCTTGTCTCTGTAAGACCAGTCCTCCTGCATTCTGTAGCTGAATGCAACTTCTTAAACCACCAACTGCATCATCATTATCATAAAAATGATGTCAGCATTTATTTAATTTTTGTATACTTTTTAAGGTACTTTCACATATTGTCAAAGAATGATCCCATGTAGAAGTATAATTCTTGGTATATAATATATTGGCTTTCATTAGATTAATCTAAAATTGTACCTATAAACCTGTAAAACAGCAAATCCACATCTTTGATTGGATTTGGAAGTCAGTATAGAATCTTACTGGAAGAATAGCGATAATCACTTGAAAAAATAAAAAACAACTTGTCTTATAAGCCAGAAGTTGAAACTCTTGGTGAACAACATAGAAGGAATCTGTTTCTATGGGACTTGACTATGAAGATGTTAAGGAGGTAGCTTCTAAATGGTTAGACAATGAGATAATGTCTTCTCAATGAGCAGGTAGGAACCACCTACCGTTAATAATAATTATTACACCAGCAACTGACAAAATGCATGTGTTCAGTGCTTGCTATGTGCTAAATATAGTTAAACATTTTATGTATTTTATTAATCATCGAAATAATCCTGCAAGGTATTGCAGTGGCCATGTAAACGTGCCTTTCATACCTCCTACTGCAGAGCATAGGATTGGCAATCCTAGCCTATACACTCTGAATCTACTGCATTTGCACCAAGGCCACACTTCCCATGGACTGTTCTTAGCCATGATACTAAGCCAGGCCTATTCCTGAGAGATGTAGGTCTTCTTGGACAGGCTACTTTGGCTTCAGGACTTCCCATTGGCCTTGCTGAAATTTTCTTAGAATGGCATGGCAGTTGTCTTAGTCCATTTTCTGATGCTGTAACAGAATATCACAGATGGGGTAATTTGTAAAGAAAATAAGTTAATTTGGCTCATGGTTCTGGAGGCTGGGAAGTCTCAGAGCAGGGCACTGGCATCTGGTGAGGGCCTTTGTGCTGCGTCATAACATGGTGGAATGGCCAGTGAGTATGGCAAGACAGAGGAAGGAAGGGTGGGGGCCAAACTTATCCTTTTATCGGGACCCCACTCCTGAGATAACTAACCTACTCTTGTAATAACAGCATTAATCTATTCATGAAGGCAGACCTCTTAAAGGTCTCACCTCTTAATACTGCCACAATGGCCATTAAATTTCAACATGAGTTTTGGAGGGGACATTCAAACTATAGCAGAGGTCTAAGACTCTTCCTAACTAACCTTCCTTCTTTCCTCTCTCTTCTACAGGGATCAGACCTGCATCATGTCTGACAGCTCTCCCTGCCTTCTCTAATTCCCTCCTCTTTCCCTCACAGAAATTCACCCTGCCGCCACCACAAATCTCTTGTGTATCTAATTTCATCTTGACATCTGCTTGTTAGATGACCCAACCAACACACCAGGTCCAAGGAAACAGATGATAAGATGGAATTTTGGGTATAGTTCACTCATCACTTGGTAGACAAAGATTACTCCCTCTTGGGCAGTGTGTGGAGAATGGATAGTCCCTGGCACACAGCGGTGGTGCCGTTGCTAAAGATTTCACTGGAGATGACCTGGGAAAACTTCCTGGAAAGGATTGCCTTTGCTGTTGCAATGATTCAGCCATTTGGAAGCCATGGGATGAACAATGCATACAAAGGCAATAGAGCTGCCTGAATTAAGGCTCTGCAGAGGGATAATGAGAATCAGAGGTCATTAACAAACAATTAAAGTCTAAGTACATTGCAGTGAAGAGAGGACACAGAATAACAGCAAACAGATGATTAGATAGTTAGAAGGACAGAGCTCCAGAGACATTTAAATAGTCAAGGCAGGTCTATTATGCTAAAGTCAGGGTCCTGGCTGGGAAAACCTGGGACCCTGACATATGGGATAGAGACATCTGGATGTTTGCTTCTGAAGATGTTGTCTCTGAAGACCTAAGAATTTACAGAAGTGGCCTACTCTTTAGTAAGAGCTGGCACTTGTGTATTGATAGACGTTGCAGAGTCCCTTCTCCCATAAGGCAACAGGTGGCCCTCTCAGGGGCCCTACCTCTTCTGGCTGCTAGGCCAATAACCTAGGGTCAAATATCAGCATGACCTTGTGAGGAAGTGCTGGACCTGATAAGAGAGAAAAAATATTATACATTGAAGGAACTAAAAGAATCAGCTAGCACTTATTGGAAAAAGCAAGGTAGTATACTGGGATTGTGTTTTTAGGGTGCTTTATCAAGCAGGCTGGAATATAAGTTTGGATAAGGAAGAATTTATTGTCTTCTGGACAATTTTTTAGGACATAGGATTTAACACCCTGGCAAGAACCTTAGAGGATAGGGTGGTTCTTAGAGGCTTGAAAAAAGTGATGGACAATGTTAAGTGAAATAGAAATGCTTTAGCTATCCTGCAGATGGCAGAAGGAATAAAGAGACTGAGGAAAGGTGTGAGCAAGAATAGCTATCCTATGCAAGGCCACAAAACATATCAGCTGATTATGTCCTATATGAGAGCTCAGAAGACACACCATTCACTCAGGCCATCAGGAAAGCACTGGTGAGAGCAGCACTAGCATCACAGTGGTGCTCTCCTCTATGGTTCAGGGCTGATGGTAGGATAGGTGGTCACAGAGCTGGGCTCACTACTATCCATGGAGTTGATAAACTTCAATGTAATAGATGCCGCAATAATTGTAACGACCTGCAAGGTCTGAGGGGCAGCCAAGGGTCTTGAGTGTCAGGGATTTGTGGAGATGATAATACAGCTTGATATCTCTAGGGGAAAATAGGTAGGAACACCATAGCAAATATATACTGTTACGATGCCCCAGTTCTTTCCCCAGAGGGACCCACAGCCCTTTACTTGGGTGGTTGTATACTGGGGAAGGGAAAATACCCAGATATTTTGAGGACTACTGGGCACACAGTCTTAGTCGACATTGATACTTGGAGATCCAAAGAATCATCATAGTTCTGATAGAATTTGGGGCCTATGGGGACCAGGTAATAAATGAAGTCCTGGCTAAAGTGTGGCTTACGGTGGACCTGCTGGGTTTGTGGGTGCACCTACTGGTCATCTCCCCTGTTTCTGACTGCACTGATATACTGAGATATTAGAGTAACCCTCATATTGATTGGGTTCTTAGCCTATGGGGTAAAACATATCATAGTGAGGAAGGCCAAGTAGAAACCTTGAAACCATTCCCTCACCTTCCCTCCTTTCCCAGCCCAGATAGTAAATAAAAAACAATATCTTCCCTAGCAAGCAGATTCAGAGAAAAAAAACTAAACTAAAACACCAAAACCCAAACTGATATCACATCCCTGGATGGATCCTGGGAGTGACTGCAGACCACCTCAAGCTTAAAGAAGCAAAAGCCTTAGTCGTAGCTACTGCACCAGATATGGTCTAATTGCTAGAGCAGACTAGTAACTCTTCAGGTACGTGGTATGTGGCCAGTGATCTGACAAAAGCAAGTTCCAATCAGGAAGGAGGATAAGAAACAGTTTGTGTTCATATGGGATGTTCATTTATATTTTGCCCTTGGGGCTATGTTAACTTTCCTGCCCTCTGTCATAATAAAGTTTGATGAGATCTGGACATCAAATGTATCTCATGGAACCATCACACTGATACATTTTATTGATGCATGCTGATGTGCTCCAGAGGGTGGGAGATAACCCTAAAGAGATTCAGGGATCTACCAGTTCAGTGAAGTTTTCAGGGGTCCAATGGTTAGAGGTTTGTTGGGATAGCTTTCCAAAGTAAAAAACAAGTTGTATCTCTTGTACCCCCTACCGTAAAGATCGAAGCACAGTGCCAGTAGACCTCTTTGGAATCTGGAAGCAACACATTCTATACCTAGAAACAGTTCCCTGGACCATATACTGGGTGACAAGGAAGACTGCTGCTTTGAGTAGGACTTGGAAAAGAAAGGGCTCTGTGCTGCATTAGGCTATGGTGTAAGCAGTCCTGGCAATAGGATTTGGAGGACCCTATGTTGTTGGAAAATTTCAGTGGTAGGAAAAGATGCAGCATGGAGCTTATATTAAGCTACTGAAGGAGAAATCAAAATGTAGGCCCCTGGAATTCTGGCTACTGCTGCTTCTGAATGTTCAACCTATCAGCAATAGAGATCAATGTTGTGCCCTTGGTATGGCACTATTCAGCAACTTAGTGGCAAGTCAACTACATTGGGCCTCTCCCATACTGGAAGGGTGCTATGGTCTGAATGCTTGTGTCTCTCCAAAATATGTTGAAATCCTAACCCCCAAGGTGATGGTAGTAATAGGTAGGGCCTTTGGGAAGTGATTAGATCATGAGGATAGAGATCTAATAAATGGGATTAATGTCCTTATAAAAGAGGCCCAAGGGAGCTCATTTGCCTCTTCTACTACATGAGATTACAGTGAGAAGACATCTGTCCGTGAAGGAAGAGGGCTCTCACCAGATGTTGAATCTGCTGGTGCTCTGATGTTGGACTTCCCAGCCTCCAGAACTATGAGAAATAAATTTCTGTTGTTTATAAGCTACCCAGTTTATGGTATTTTGTTACAGCAGCCTGAACAAACTAAGACAAAGGGCCAGTGGTTCACCCTCAGAGGGATAGATGATTTATTTTAGGTATAGGTTTGCCTTTGCTACCTATAGTGCCTCAGTCTCACTACTCACGGGCTTATGGAATGCCTGATCCAGAAGCATAGAACCTCACACAGCACAGCATCCAAATATGAGACCCACTTCACAGTGAAGGAAGTGTGGAGTGGACCCACAATCATATTGTCTACTGGTCATATCACATACAGCACCATCCAGGGGCAGCTGGCCTCAGAAAAAGTTAGAACAGGCATTTAAAGGCACAGATAAAGTGCCAGCTTGGTGGCAACACTGTGAAAGGACGGGCCCTCATCCTTCAGGATGTAGTATATATACAGAGATCTTTATATGGTGCTAGGTCCCCAACAGGAAGAATACATGGGTCTGGGAACCAAGGCTGCAAGCAGGACTAACTCCAGTACCATTACTCCCAATGACCCACTGAAGGATTTTGTATTTTCTATCCCTGCCACTCTGAGCTCTGCAGAGTTAGAGGTCCTGGTCTCCAAAGAAGGTGCACTCTTGCCAAGAGATATAGACAAGAGTCCCACTGAACTATAAGCTATGCCTACCACCAAGGCTTTTGGGGCTCCTTATGCCCAGGGACCAGCCTGAGAAGAGGAGTCCCCATATTGGCAGAGGTAATTGACCCTGATCAGCAGGAGGAAGCAAGGCTGCTTTTACACAGTGGGGACAGGGAGGGAATATGTGTAGAATCTAAGTGATGCAGTTGGGCATCTCCTGGTATTCCCTTGCCCCCTTGAATGGACACATGCAGCAACTCTAGCTTGAGAAGGATGTGATTACCAACAGTATAATTACCAGACCCTCCAGGAATGGAGGCTGGGTCACCACCAGATAAGCCAAAGACCTGCCAAGGTGATAGATAACAGTGAAGGGAATTTAGAATGGAGAAAGGAGAGTATGAGTACCAATTTCAGGCCTGAGAGCAACAGCAGTGATGTTCCACTCACCTGGCCCTTCTAAGTTTACCCTTAGGAAGAGAGGTCTGTGGGAACCATGGAAGAGCTGCTCCCTAACTCCCTTGGAGAAGCAGATGTGGGTGACCATGAGAATGTGCCTCTCAGATCTCCTACTACAGGGAGTACAATTGACTGATGTCCCCAGATGCTGAGTGCTAAATACACCACCACACTTGCTCTGAGGCCACACTTCCCATGGTTTGCTTCCAGCCAGTGATGGCTCATAGTGGGGATATTATGGCAGGTCTATTCTTGTGAGACTCCTCTGGCAGATGACTGTGGCCTGAGGATTCTACATGACAGTCAAAGGCTTGTCCTACCCAGCCTTCCTTCTTTCCCTCTCTCCTTCTCAGAGATCAGATATGTATCACTGTCTGACAGCTCTCAGAGTCCTCCTGTACCCTCCCCATCATCTTTTGAAGGCATTTCCCTGAATCTCTTGCAAGTCTAATCTCATGTTGGTGTCTACTTCTTGGAGGACCTAAACTAACACTGGTAGGTATGAATTTACTCATTTTATAGATGAGGAAACTACACTTTATAGAAGTTAAATAACTTGTACAAGGTTACATAGCCAGAAAGTTTCAGAGCCATGGTTTAAATCCAGGATTATCTGGCTTCAAAGCCCATATGCCTAGATTTCATATTCCTGTTTTCCTGTGTCTGTGGTTTCTCTTTGCTTCATTCTCCCTCTGTCTCCCAGAAAGGGAAAGGCTTTGCATATTCTAGTCGGTCTCTGCCCTGCAAAGGCAAGAGGAGTTTTGACCACACTGGTAACAATGTGAAAGACAAACGTTTATACGCCTAGCATAGGCCTCCGTTCTCGAGGTAAGAGTATCACAAGAATGGAAAACAAGCATCACATGTACTTGCCATCAAATTGGTACTAACTGATCTACACTAAGGTGCTCACATGAAAGTAATATTCATTGGGTGCTGGATGGGTGGGAGCGGGTGGTGGAGATGGGTAAACTCACAACTAATGGGTGCGGGGCGCACTGTATGGGGGAAGGGCACACTTGTAGCCCTGGCTTGGGTGAGGCAAAGGCATTATATGTAACCAAAATGTTTGTACAGTGTTGGGGCTGCTTTGCTGAGCTTCCCCTCCTTGCCTGGAGAATCTTCCTAGAGAGTTAAACCTTGAAAGTTCAGAGTTTTGTTTTATAAAAGAAACCCATATACCATCATACCTGTTATCTTATTAGAACATGTCCCTCCTTCATGTAAAATCTTCTATGATTTTTTTTAAGGTTTCCTCTTAATTAAACAAAACACAAAAGTTCTAAGGTTAACACTGGAATGAAAATCAAGGCTGTCTGGACTTTGTGGCCTAGGCACTGTACCTGTGGCATTCACTCACCTTTTCCTCATCAGTTTCCCTTACCACACTGGCCTCAAGCAAACATTGCTCTTTTAACATTCTGATTTTCACGCGGACACAGGGCTTTTGTTAGATTCTCTATTAAAAAAATGGAATATCAGATTGAGACATTAGTAAAAGATAACAAAAGGAAAACCAACCTAGAGAGAACCATCAGTCTATTTGGGCAGTAGGACTAGCAAGTCAGAGCTTTATTTTCATAATCTCCAGGATCCTTTCCATCCCTGGGCAGGCTTACCCAGCTCCTTCCCTTGCTGGCCTTCAGCCGGCCACCATCAGGGCAAACCACTACCTTTACATCAAGCGGGTCCAGACAGCTTTTTGCCTCTTGGTTCTGGTTTCCATTTCTTTTTTGAGGACCCTTGCTTACACTAGATGTCCAGCACAGAAATTACTTCACCCAATTGCTGAAACTCTATTCCTTACCAATGGGTAGGCAGCTCCATGCCCTATCTGTGTCATAATTTAACCTCTTGTCCTCTTCATCCTCCTCTTTGTCCTCATCCATCTTCATCACCATTCTTATCTCCGTTGGATCATTTCCACATTCTCATCAGCATACAAATAAGTTGTGAGATGATATCTTTAAAAAAACACAAAAACAAATACACTCCTTTTATTCTACAAGCTTTTTTTTTTTTTTTTTTTGAGACAGAGTCTCACTCTGTTGCCCGGGCTAGAGTGAGTGCCATGGCGTCAGCTTAGCTCACAGCAACCTCAAACTCCTGGGCTCAAGCAATCCTTCTGCCTCAGCCTCCCAAGTAGCTGGG